>CAIGQZ010004081.1:3682933-3694024 GCA_903798205.1 Danio tinwini
GCCTAAAGTGTTGAGCTCATATATATATATATATATATATATATATAAAATATAATATAATATAATATAATATAATATAATATAATCAGATATTTGAATTTTGATTCCACAATTACTGCATAAAGTAACTTAGTGGGATGCGTATTTATCATCCAATGCATCAAATTTATTAAAATGGTTTATAATTAGCATTAATCTCTTTGTCATGAAAGCAATTAAAGTTATTCAGTTAAAATATATGAATATACATAGTTACAACCTGCATTAAAGCAATCAATTCAGTTAGTTAAAGGGGCTATAGAGTAAGTGAACATCTTGTAAAAAACCAAGAGTATATTTTGGCACTGAATCCAACACTGTAAAGCACAGACATAATGTGAGTCAATGAGACAGAGCTCAGAGCAGAGGAATGAGAAGTTCACTGAGCCTGCTAATCAGCTGAATAAACACTAATCTGTGGACTGTCTAACATCTGACCTAATGTATTTGTGAGTTCAGAATGGGGCTGATGTGAAAGCTAAGCACAGGCGGTCAGTTTCTCACCTCGCAGGTCCTGCCCGGAGCGACCCGCGGTGGAGCTCTGTCTCGGCATCCGCAGCGAGGTGCGCAGGGGCGCGTGCCTCTGCTCATCCAAATACGCCAAGTCCTCCAGGTGAGCCGAACTCGTGGCTAACGGGAGAGAAGACAAATAAAGAAAAACACAAGGATGAAGCTGAGTTCATCTGAAGCCAAGCACTATTATCCCTATTGGTATAAAACCCCCCCAAACCCCCATTGCAGAACATTATAAAAAAAAAAACAGAAGTATAAAAATAAATCAATTATAAATATAAAATAAATACATTTGAAGTAAAATTTTAATACTATAAAACAACACCTGGCAACCACAAGGAATGTCCTCGTTGTACAACATCAAAATTTGTTTTAGAACACATGGCAACCATAATAAACACCTTAGTGACCACTCTGAACTCTATAAAAGAACACCATGCAACTACAATGAACACACAAGCAACCACTCAGAACACAATCATAGAATACTTGGCGACCACAAGAATCACCCTAGCAACCGCTCTGAATACTATAATAGAACACCTGACAACAATAAGAACATCCTACCCACCACTCTGAACACTCCAATAGAACACCTGGCAACTACAATGAACACCCTAGCAACCACTGAGAACACAAGTGCATATGGCAACACCCTAACAACCACTCAGAACACAATAATAGAACACCTGGCAACCACAAAGAAAACCCAACCACCAACTCTGTAGTGGACACTTCAATAGAACACCTGAGAACCACAAGGAACACCTTAGCAACCACTTTGAACATTATAATAGAACACCTGGCAACCACAATGAACACCATAACAACCACTCAGAACTGAATGACAGAACACCTAACAACCACAAGGAACACTCTAGCAACCATTCTAACCATTATAATAGAACACTCTAGCAACCACAAAGAAAACCCTACCAACTAACTCTGTTAACACTATAAAAAAACACCTGGCAACCATTTAATACAACACCATAGCAACCACTTAGAACATTGTATGAGAACACCCTAGCAACCAGAATACCACCATAGCAACCACTCAAAACATGATAATAGAACACATGGCAACCACAAGGAACACTCTAGCAACCACTCTGAACACTAAAATAGAACACCAGGCAACCAATCTGAACCATATAATACAACACCATAGCAACCACTTAGAACATTGCATTAGAACACCTTAGCAACCCCAATAAACCCTAGCAACCATTTAGAACACTATAACAGAACACCTGGCAACCAAAAAGAACACTCTAGTAACCACTCTGAACATTATAATAGAACACCTGAGCAACCACTTAGAACATTGTATTAGAACACCCTAGCAACCACAGTAACACTCTAGCAACCACTCAGAACTCAAAAATAGAACACCTGGCAACAACAAGGAACACTCTAGCAACCACTCTGAACACTATAATAGAACACCCTAGCAACCACTTAGAACATTGTAATAGAACACCTGGCAACCACAATAACACCCTAGCAACCACTCAGAACTCATTAATAGAACACCTGGCAACCACAAGGAACACTCTAGCAACCACTCTGAACACTGTATTATAACACCTGACAACCACAAGGATCAGCCTAGCAACCACTCTGAACCATATAATAGAACATCCTTGCAACCACTTAGAATATTTAATAGAACACCTGGCAACCACAATAACACCCTAGGAACCACTAAGAAAACAATAATAGAACATCTGGCAACCACAACAAACTTACAAACATTGTCAAATCCACGTTGTCTTGAAATCCATATTACAATCTGACAAAATCCCAGATTTACAGTATGAAGGGACCGACAGGCTAGAGATGATCACTTCTAAATGCTCCCGCAAGTGTCTGATTAAATCTGGATCAGGAAGACAGAAAGTCTGAAGCTTCCAGAAGTGTGTAAAATAAAGACCTCCAAGTTCCTCCATTCAGTCCCAGCAGAAAAACCATACCCAAAATGTGGATCTATGGAGGTCAAGCTTTGCTCTAACTTGTCTAAACTGTGCGTGCTTGAGGACTGGAGGAGACTGGGAATCATGGGAAGTGATCTGGGCTGTATTTGGGTTGAGCGCAGCAGCTGGGAATGTTGGGGAGGAGTTTGAGAAAATCAGGATCCTTCGGTCAGGACTGGACTGCACTGAGCTAAATGAATCTGACAACTAAAGAAGCCGCTCAACAAGTCAATTATCTGCTTTTAAAGGAGCAGGCAACCTAAAAATAGGACGTCTATTATTCATGCTTTGTAAATGGCATTACAAATACATGCTGTTTGTTTTAAATAGGCTTTAGATGTTTAGGTGAACTGTAGATGTTTTTTATATTTTATAGACTATCAAGCTCTAAATCCATGCCATGCAAACGTAAATAAATAAAATGTTAAAGGTGCAGTAGGTAATTGTCTTCATGTTTTGTAGTGCTGGTTGAAAGTCTCTTCACTTTCCAATAGTAATGATTAAAGTAAATAATCGCGATAATGATTGATGAGAGAGCGGTAAAAACAAATGCTGAATCAAAATTTTTTCAAAACCTGAATCAATATTGGAGTTACTTTTGCACGCTGGAGGAAGGATGACATACAGTGTCTCTATTAGACAGGTAATGTCATGTTTTAAAACTATTTTAGTCAGGCAATTTGAGTTTCAGGAGGTGTGGCTTTGGACGGCAGGGGAGGGATTGTGTTTCAAAGATATTATGCTAACTGGTTAGCATTGCAGATCACCTATACTGCACCTTTAAGTAAGTAGACATAAAATAAAATAAAATAAAATAAAATAAAATAAAATAAAATAAAATAAAATAAAAAAATAAAATAAAATAAAATAAAATAAAATAAAATAAAATAAATTAAAATAAAGGCAGTTCATTTGGCTGTGGCTAAATAATAAAATAAATATTTAACATTAAGAAATGGAACTTTATTATAAAGTACAAAATACAACTAAATAACAAAAAGTCTCAAATACTATGACTGTTTAACATGAAAAAAAATCAAATATCATTAAATTCTACTTAATAAAAAAGAAAAGACAATAAAATAAAAATAAAATTTGACATGAAAATCAATGACATCTGTTTTATGCCCAATCATTGTATGTGCCATAAAGTATGGAATTTCACAAGTGTATGACAAATATTGTTTTTATAATGTAAATGATTCAACAATATGATAACAACAACAACGATAACGATAATGATAATAATAACAACAACAACAACAATAATAATAACGATAATAATAATAACTATAAAAATAGCATTAATAATAATAATAAAAACAAAAACAATAATAATAATAGTAATAATAATAATAATAATAACAATGATAATAATAATAACCACGAAAATAATAATAATAACAACTATGATAATAATAATAACAACCACAATAATAATATTAATAATAATAACAACAACAACAATGATAATAATAACAACCACAATAATAATAATAATAATAATAATAATAATAATAATAATAACAATAATAATAACAACCACAATAATTATAATAATAATATTTTATGATCATGTAAGAATACAAACAGGCCTACTTACTCCTGTACTCAAACAAACACACACAGCAACACATAAAGTTTCCTCAGAGACCCTTTTTGTCATTTATGAAACGAAGTGTGTGTTATTTTTTAGCTCGATGGTTATTTTTTTAACAGGAACCACATATTCCAGAGCGCTCAAGGAGTCTTCACAGAATGACTTCACAGAGTGGATGAAACAGAAAGGCTTCTCTAGCACAAAACAATAATCACTTTGAAATTGATTTTGGTTGTGCTTGTGTGTGTGTTGCTCTGAGATAATACTGTGAAATAGAGTTTGAGTGTGTGTGTGTGTAGAGCCACAGGTGCTCTTATCCAGAAATCTGCGGGTGGACGAGTCTGCAAAACAACTCATTACTGCAGATTCGCAATAAAATTAAATCCTTACGAGGATCTTCCAGAGCGTTTTTTTTAAGTAGGAGTTTTGGTTTACACATCAGCTCTACTGTACTTTGAAGCCATGATTGTATTAAGGTCTTCACCGTAGGCTGCGATCATTTTTTCACTATATTGTGAGGCAGTTCCTAGAGAAACGGAATATTACATGAGAAAACAGTGGGTGTGGCTTGTTTTTTCTACTGCGAGCTGATTGGATGTAGTAAAGTAGGTCTTTACTTCGGAAAGATCTGGAAAAGGGTTTGGGTAGAGTTTTACAACCTAAAAGACTCGTTCTGTGGTCTGCTCTTTGTACGTGGATTACTCAGTTAGCTGGATTTGGTTATTGATGATTTAACACAATCCAGGATTGTTTCATTCTTCAAAACTCACCCGAGTGGCAACAGTTTTGGTAGCCTTGGGTTTGTTCTCCGTACCTCATTTAAATGGTCTAAGATGATTTAAAAGATCCTGGATCTTGATAAATAATCTCGGGCTAATTTGGTTCTTCAAACAAATTCAAGAATCAGATTAAAATGTCAGGATAAACTGATCTGAGATCGCTGCTTGTGTTGTGAAGGACAGATCTATCGATCCTCAAAATCATGAACAGCAATGCAATTGGCTGACGGCACAGCAGCCTAATGACATTATCTGATTAATATTCAATTATCTATGTGAGCAAAATTACATCAAATTCATAGTAAACAGTTTGTTAAATATGTTACGCGATAACTTTCCACATTTTGTGTGTGCAGCAGGCTTTACACTTTCATGTGTCAAGAGTATTGAGCAAGTTAATTAGATTTAGATCTGATTTTCTTTATTATAGTAGCATAGGTCTGTTTAAGTTTCTTAATTGGCGTAAGGAATATAAATTAATTTAGCATATCAGTAGCATATCAGTAAGGCGTCTGCAACTTTTGCGAAGCATCAAATCACTATCATATTAGCTGTCAAAACGTGTATGACTGCATCAATTATTATTCCTTTATAAAAAACAAACAAAAAACAGTGTAAACAAACAATTTTTTTAACCTCTGCTTAAAATGACCTGATCTAATCCTGTTTACATGAAATAATAAGCCTGCTCTCGAGCAGGTTTGAGCTACCAGACCTGTTGCTATGACAACAATTCTCAGTAGAGTTTTGAAGAACGAAACGATCCTGGATCGTGTCAAATCGTTAGTAAGCAAATCCAGCTAACTGAGTAATCCACGTACAAAGAGCAGACCCCTACTCGGGAGCAGCAGCTTATTTCATAGAAACACGATTAGATCGGGCCTTTTCAAGCAAAGGTGATACTGAAAGGATGTACTGAATGCTGATATTTTCTTACAGTAGTAGTAATATACACTTGGGGAAATAATAAAATACTTTTTAAAAATTATAAAAATAAAACGGATGAAATCTGCACTCCGAAATTAAAGTACAAAAACGGGGTGGTCCTCCCCAAGGGGTTTAAATTCAATTCAATTCAATTCATCTTTATTTCTCTAGCGCTTTTACAATGTAGACTGTGTCAAAGCAGCTTAGCATAGAAGATTATAGTAAACTGAAACTGTGTCAGTCCAGTTTTTTTGAGTTTAAGTTCAGTTTAAGTTCAGTGTGGTTTAATTTTTACTGCTCAAAGTCCAAACACTGATGAGCAAATCTATTGATGCACAGCTCCACAAGTCCCGAACCAAGCAAGCCAAATTTCTCAAAGAGAACATTTATTAATAAAAATTTTTTGACACAAACACGTACTATTTAAGGTTTAGCACAATTTGTGTATGATAATAGACATGCACAACATTCAACTGCTTTTTAAAAAAGTAATCATTTATGCAGTGCACCAATTAGGAAACTTGAACAGGCCTAAGTTACTTAAATAAATCCACTCTAAACGTAAACCTAAATAAATTGCTAAATACTCTTGACACATGAAAGTGTAAAGCCTGCAACAAATGTTTACTATGAATTTGATGTAGTTTTGCTCACATGGATGATTAAATATTAATCAGATGATGTCATTACACTGCTGTGCCTTCAGCCAATTGATTTTGAGGATTTGTCGGCAGCTAGTTCTCTGCAACTCTCACATGGTCGCCCACTGAAGCTAAACAGGGCTGTGCCTGGTCAATACCTGGATGGGAGACCACATGGAAAAGCTAGGTTGTAAAATGACTCCAAAAAGGTCCACATATTATATAAATAATTAGTTTTTTGACTATGTTATGACTGAATTTGCCTCTTTTTTATTAGTATGTGATTGTTCTAAACATCTTATCATAAAGGCAAATTTAAACATTGTATTATTAGTAAATAAATGTGAATGTAAACTTTAAGACTTAGAGCCCTTTAATATACCCGGCGCAATAAGGTGCAAGACATGTATGGTGTGATTTGTTGCTATTTTCAGACCAGCGTAACTCTAATTTTCACGTTCTGCACCACGTTGTTTAAACAGCAAATCCATTTGCACCACTTTGTAGACTCATGGGTGTGCCGATCTAAAAAGGAGGTGTGTAAAGGCGCATTTGTTTGTTGCTATTTTAAGGAACTGAAATAGACCATGCCATTGACCAACTAAAAGCTGTTCTAAAGTCCAGCGCAAGGCGCGTTAGTTATGCGCTTATGTGGGTCTTTAAGATTAAAATGTTACAAAAATTATGACTTTCTACACTGTAAAAAAAATCTGTAATTTTACAGTTTATTTCCAGCAGCTGGAATGCCAGAAAAAAACGTAAAATAACGATCGTTAAATTACAGAAATTTACTGTGAAATAACAGAGGCTGAATTACAGAAATTTACCAGAAATAAAATTTAAGAAAATTTCTGTAATTTAATGCTGCCAGAAGTGGTCTTAGTGAGGCCAGCAGGGGGCGGCCAACCTGCAGTCTGTGTGGGTCCTAATGCTCCAGTATAGTGACGGGGACTCTATACTGCTAAGTGAGCGCTGTCTTTCGGATGAGGCGTTAAACCGAGGTCCTGACTCTCTGTGGTCATTAAATATCCCAGGATGTCCTTCGAAAAAGAGTAGGGGTGTAACCCCGGCATCCTGGCCAAATCTGCCCACTGGCCTCTGTCCATCATGGCCTCCTAACCATTCCCATATCATAATTGGCTTCATCACTCTGCTTCCTCTCCACCAATCAGCAGGTGTGTGGTGTGCGGTCTGGTGCAAAAATGGCTGCCGTCCCGTCATCCAGGTGGTTGCTGCACACTGGTGGTGGATGAGGTGATTCCCCCCAATGTGTAAAGCGATTTGAGTGTCCAGAAAAGTGCTATATAAATGTAAGGACTTATTATTAATTGATAGATCTGTCCTTTACAACACACGCAGCGATCTCAGATCAGCTCATCCAGACATGTTAATCTGATTCGCAAACTTGTTTAAAGAACCAAATTAGCCAGAGATCAGTTATCAAGATTTAAACATCCAGGAGTTATTAAAACTATTATGTTTAGAAATGTGTTAAAAAATCTTAATTCTGTTAAATAGAAATTGAGGAGCAAAATATATAGGGGGCCTAATAATTCAGGAGGGCTAACAATTCTGACTTCAATTATATATTTGGAGCCAACTCCCTCGAGTTTCCTTCTGTGGAAAAGTGCAGCCAGGACATTTCCCTAAACATCCTCTTTTGGTTTGAACCTATTCCAAATTAAAAACCTATTTTTAGAAGAACTATCCCTTTAAGCTCAACGTTTATTGTGTAACATCACACCTCCATCCTCCTCCTTTCAGTTCATTCTCTTCTAGAAACGTGTAATTAAGATGTTTCCATGTCTTCCAGCATCTCCGTTACATAACCTCCAGTCTCCATTCACACCTTCGTCTCCTCTCCATCTTCCTCATGATCCTTTATCATCTCTTTCCTCCTGTTTATTCAGTCCTCCTTACATCATCCTGGCTGACAGTGAGTATTTCTCGCTCTCATATTCACTGAGATCATCGCTTACCTCAGTGCATTATTTATAATGCCGGCCTTTCATCTTTCTTTTTTCATACCTCCTACACATCCCTCGTTCGGAAGGGATTTGTTTTCTAAGCAATTATTAAGGCGAGGATCGCACGTACTGATGCTGATGATGTCTGCAAACTGGTAAAAATTTCATTCATTCATTTTCCTTCGACTTAGTCCCTTATTTATCAGGGGTCGCCACAGCAGAATGAACCGCCAACTATTCTGGCATATGTTTTACACCGCGGATGCCCTTCCAGCCGCAACCCAGTACTGAAAAACACCCATACACACTTATTCACACACACACTCATACACTACGGCCAATTTAGTTCACCCAATTCACCTATAGCGCATTTATTTGGACTGTGGGGGAAACCAGAGCACCCGGAGGAAACCCACACCTTGCTTCTTGCTGTGAGGCGGCAATGCTAACTACTGAGCCACAGTGCCGCCCACATATGTACATACAAAAATATATACTAGTATTGAAAAGACATCCAGACGGACACTGTGGAGATGAGGCTCATTGTGATTCTGACTGATGTGAAAGACACTTCACGATACACGTTTAATGAGTACTTCTGCTGCCATGATCCTTGGCGGCCCTGAATAAACAATCACATCGTCTGTGACCTGCACAAAAGCAGATTTCAGCAGTCCTCCTATTCTCATCCTCATGTCAGATCACAGTGAACTCTCTTCATCATACAGTCAAAGAGAATAAAGACTTCAGCCGCACAAAACTACTACCAAAATATATCGAAATGAATCCAAAAAGGTCCACATATTATATAAATAATTAGTTTTTTGACTATGTTATGATTGAATTTGCCTCTTTTTCATTGGTATGTGATTGTTCTAAACATCTTATCATAAAGGCAAATTTAAACATTGTATTATTAGTAAATAAATGTGAATGTAAACTTTAAGACTTAGAGCCCTTTAATACACCCAGCGCAATAAGGTGCAAGACATGTATGGTGTGATTTGTTGCTATTTTCAGACCAGCGCAACTCTAATGTTCACATTGTGCACCACGTTGTTTAAATAGCAATCCATTTGCACCACTTTATAGACTCATGGGTGTGCAGGTCTAAAAACGAGGTGTGTTAAGGCGCATTGTTGGTGTGTTGCTATTTTAAGGAACTGAAATAGACCACGACATTGACCAACTAAAAGCTGCTCTAAAGTCCAGCGCAAGGCGCGTTAGTTATGCGCTTATGTGGGTCTTTAAGATTAAAATGTTACAAAAATTATGACTTTCTACACTGTAAAAAAAAACTGTAATTTTACGGTTTATTTCCAGCAGCTGGAGTGCCGGAAAAAAACCCGTAAAATAACAATCGTTAAATTACAGAAATTTACTGTGAAATAACAGAGACAGAATTACAGAAATTTACCAGAAATAAAATGTAAGAAAATTTCTGTAATTTAACGGCCATACTTTTACAGTTTTTTTTTTCAGCACTCCAGCTGCTAGAAATAAACCGTGAAATTACAAATTTTTTTTACAGTGTACATATTTTTCCGTCTATGAAATACAAAAAGTGGATTCAGACACGCTCTTAATGCTTTTGCGCCATGCGCTTTAGACTTTACATTTGGATCATTAAACTAGAGCCCTTTATGTGGCTTTAAAGGTATCTTTTTTTTTAAAGTCCTCTGAACTTTAAAGTTTATCATACGCAATGACAGTCCAGGATGATCTTTTAAAAAAAAAATCATCTTTCATGCATTTCATAGACGGAATAAAGTGATATGAATGCCAAACACCACACACACACACACACGATTAAATAATCTCTTAATTCTCATTTGTTAACTTAATTTTAAAAACAGTTTATAGTTTATCTGTTTCAGATCTTTATAAACATCTACCTGCAGCCAGATTTGCATTATGATGAATTAGTTATTGATATATTTAGTTTATTAGTGTGAATACCAGCCATTTCTGGATTAACAAATAATCTTTACATCCCTATCGCGAGCCACTTTCCTTCGAGATAACCTCACATCTCTTTCTCCCAAAAACAAGGGCCGTCTCATGAACACAACAATGCTGATTACTTGCACAATAACACAATCAGCCAGGAATGAAGAGGCGCTGCATTGCATAAGAGACATATCAACATCATCAGACAGATTTAGCTTTCACTTCAGGGAGACTCATCATTATTGTTGCTATTAGACGCCTCTCATCTGTTCTCTGTGAATGCTGGAGCTGAAGCGTACGGTCCATGACCCGACTGATGCCGTCACTAACTGCAGTCTGAGAGAAGCCAGCGAACGCTCTCCTATGATTGAGCTGAACTGAGGGAGATTGTTCTGGGCTTTAATGGCATTACTGGACTGAAAGCAGAGAGAGTGCATTAACCTGGACATCAGGGTTGTGTGGCGTTCAGAACCATATAAAAAAAGCCTTTTATATTCTGTTTCGAAACGCTTTTGAATATAAATCAGCTAAATTAATATAGAATGACATTTCAAGAAGCGTGTCATTTCCCTTTGAATGAACTATAAGATATGGACTATTTAAAACATGACGTTTATCTATCTATCTATCTGTCTGTCTGTCTGTCCGTCCGTCCGTCCGTCCGTCCGTCCGTCCGTCCGTCCGTCCGTCCGTCCGTCC
>CAIGQZ010004081.1:3715955-3729021 GCA_903798205.1 Danio tinwini
TGTGTGTGTGTGTGTGTGTGTGTGTGTGTGTGTGTGTGTGTGTGTGTTCTTCAGTCATGGGGCGTGTTTCTAATGAGTCTTTAGTGAAACATTCAGCTGTTTTGGGAAGGTCAGGAATGGACTCTCCTACCCCTCAAAACAACACAGCATTAAATAAAGAACAGACAATGGCAAAACTAATGAGAGGACAGCTGTATTGCTCTTCAATACCGCAGTTTTCAGTTCAATTGCACTTCACTATCAACTTTTTTCTCCGTCGATCCTTTACGAATTATTGCAGGAACTGACAATGGACATAAAGATGATGAAATACTGAAAGAATGAAGCGATGTGTATTTAATACGATATATTTTAAGGTTTACACTTGCTATAAAAGGGATAGTTTATCCAAAAATGGTATATGAAAAATGAATATTTACTTACTATTTACTCATCCTCGAGTGGTTACAAACCTTTAAGAGTTTCTTTTCTTGACAAAAGAAGATATTTTGTAAAAACCTGAAACCACTGACTTTTATAGTAGGGAAAACAAATACTATGGAAGTCAATGGTTACAGGTTTTATGTGTTTGGCTTCCATCAAGAAATCCACCTTTGTGTTCAACAGAAGAAAGAAAGTAAAACAGGTTTGGAACAAGTGATGGGTGAGTAAATGATGACAGAAGTTTCACTTTTGGGTGAACTATCCATTCAACAAACCATTAATTATGACTTTTACCTCAATAGACTCTTGCTGATTGGATTTACTGAAGGTATTGGTTAGGATTAGGGGTGTAGAATAAGATAATACAGTATTTTATAAGTACTAATAAACAGACAATATTTTAATAATAGGCAGGTACTAAGCAACTTTAATTTTTAATGTGAATCGCTGCTGGATCATTTGTGAAAATGTTAAATATAATAATATTGACTTGATTACCGCACCGAAAAGTTTCCTGAAAAACCGCGAGAGCGCAGGGTATATTTCATTATTTTACAAAATGTTAAATATAGAAATTTAAAACTGTTATACAGTACAGTATGAATGGATATTTTCACACTTTAACAGTAAATGGTGAGCAAACGCAGATTTAAATGGATTATTAAATTGTTACTTTGTTTGCAAATATTTTGTTAAATGTTATATCTGTTTTGGAATCCTGTATAATTAACACTATATCTTAAAACATTATTAAAATGAAAGGTTTGTCATTGTTATTGATTGTTCCACAAATAAACCTTTACAATCCATGCAATGTATCTTCACGTTTCTTGTGATTATTTAAATATTTTGAACTATTATTTTTGTAATTCATGCTTTTATTATTTATTTATGCTTTTGGGATCTTGATCTTTCTTCCAATAACTTAATTCATTTTCATACACTTTTCCAGGGCCAGGTCACAGGGGCAGCAGTCTCACGAGAGAACCCCAGACTTCCCTCTCCCCAGACACTTGCTCCAGCTCCTCCGGGGGCATCCTATCTCAGGAGAGACACAGTTCCTCCAGTTTGTCCTGGGTCTTCCCTGAGGTCTCCTCCCAGTTGGACATGCCTGGAACACCTTCCTAGGTAGGCATCCGGGAGGTATCTGAAACCGATGTCCAAGCTCCTCACCCTATCTATAAGGGTGCACCCTGCCACCCTGTAAAGGAAACTCATTTTGGCCGCTTGTTTCCAAGATCTTGTCCTTTCGGTCATGACCCAAAACTCATGACCATAGGTGAGAGTAGGAGCATAGATTTACTGGTAAATCGAGAGCTTTGCCTTTCAGTTCAGCTCCTTCTTTACCACAACTTTATCTTCCTTTTATCTTTATCTTCCAATAATTTTTTAACTTTGAAAAGTTCTCTTGAAATTCCACTAATATCTGATCCAGCACTTCATTTTACCAATCTCCCTCCTCACGCAACCTCGTCCTCATCCTTCCGCCACTCCCCAACCCTCTTCACTTTTGTCCACGAACCGCCCCACCCTCCCATGTTATTCACTTTCGTCTGCGACACCCCCCGCTCTTCACTTTCATCCGCGACACCCAACCCTATCTCTTCACTTTCGTTCGCGACTCCAACCCCCCCCCCCCCCCCCCCCCCAATTTTATCAGCGACAACCAACCCTATCTCTTTACTTTTGTCTGACCCCCCAACTCACCTTCCACCATTCTTCACTTTCGTCAGCGACACCCAACCCTATCTCTTCACTTTCGTCAGTGACACCCAATCCTATCTTTTCACTTTTGTCCGCAACACCCAACCATTTTTGTTTGCGTCCCCCGCAACTCACCCCCCACCACTATTCACTTTCGTCCACGACACCCAACCGTATCTCTTCACTTTTGTCCACGACACCCAACCCTACCTCTTCCCTTTTGTCCACGACACCCAACCCTATCTCTTCCCTTTCGTCCCCCCCCCCCCCCCTCAACTCACCCCCCGCCACTCTTTACTTTCGTCCTTGACATCTCTCCCTCCTCGGGTAACATGCTGGATTTGTTACCCTGATCTGTTCCGAGACCTCTCAATTCACAAATTAAGCACTGGTGTAAAGTGATATTTTGTCTGGGTTTGTATTTTGTCTGGTTTTGCTAATGCATTTTCTGTTATTTTACAGACTTATATCTTCATTTATTATTTCTTATGCATTATATTATTTCAAACTGCTAAAAGGTCAATAAAAGTCACCATTTTTAGTCTGTAGAGTTAAATTAAGTTGAATTTTTAACATCAAAAGTTGACAGAGCCAAGATCAACATCTCATAATGCAATTCACAACTGTAAATAAAAAAAATCACTTGTGAATTACTAAAAACAGAAACTTTATTAGTACTATCAAACTATTAACTGACTTTCAGAGCAACAAATGTCTGATTTGCTGCTTATTAATAGATAGAAGGTATTGGGTAGGATTAGGCATGTAGAATAAGATCATACTTTATGAGTACTAATAAACACTTAATATATTAATAATATCAACAAAGGCTCATTCTGAAAACGTATGCCTATAGACATTTCTGGAGATCACGAATATTGTAGCCAGAGGTACGTATGGTTGCATTTCGTCTTTAAAATGAACGCTACGGGGCGGGATGACGCCATTCCTTTTTGCGCTACCAGCTGAGCGCGTACCTCCTTGTGAATGGCTTTTCCGTTGTAACCAGTTTGCCCAGAGGCTTGCTGCGTACGTTGGATGACTTGAGACGCAGAGCTGAGTTGACTGTAAAGATAGAGTTTGAGTCCGGCGAAAAATGGTTCCAGAAAGCAGGTAAGACAAAAACAGATAAAATAGACAGGTAAACAACAGGGTGAAAATGTGGTAGATCTGAAAATGTGGTAAAAATCAGGCTGCCACGAGGCTTTTCTTTTTGTGGATTGCTTTTGAAAACACTATCGGTTGGGTTTAGGGAAGGAGGTGGGTGGTGGGATTGGTTGGTCGGTCAGTCAGGCCTCTGGTAGATTTAAATGAGAAGAGCAGGTGTGAATGGCACTTGCAAGAGAAATTTGAGATCTCAAAAAGCGCACACAGCGGCCTCTAGTGGATTCGCAAAAACTGCAAGAATTCGTAGCTCCTGGGAGGTATTTGGCGCTCTCCAGAAATATATATAGGGGTACATAATCAGAATGAGCCTGGGTTGATTAATATTTATGCTAGTAGTTAATAATTGGAATACTTAACCTAAAGTGTTACCAAATGTCTTTTAAGAATTTCTCATTAAAAAGTTATTTAGGGAATGGAATGCTTCTTCTAAGGAATTTGCTAAAAAAAAAAACAGACACAGATGAGAATATTTCTTAGAGGAAACCTTGAGAAGCAAGACAGACATCATGACACTTTTCTTCCTTTCTATCCAATCCCTCAACTAGATCTTAAGCACACTCTGAGAGAAAAATTCCAGCACAACAACAACAAAGACAGAAAAACCGGACAAACAGCTTCAGCAGGTGAGCCCCTAGCAATAATGCATGTGCTTGATGATACAATCTTAAAGCCGAACAACTGACCCACAGTGTCAACATTAAACAGACGTCTCAACTTGTCTAACAGACACACCCTCCACAAACTTGTCATATCAACACTCTAAACATCAACATGTGACAACAATTCTACACTTCAAACACACACACACACACTCTAAAAACCCCCATCTAAGTTAGGATAAATGTAAATCAAAAATGTCATTTAACATCTGCTGCATCAAAAATCTGTACAAAACCAAACAACTCAGGTAGAAAAAGCAGTTTAAGATATTAATTACAGGCTATACTGCTTATTATAATGCCTAGAAAATGTTCAAAATTAAAATTGTGTGTTTTTATATATAGAAGTTTTCCTTACCTTTTCCTTTAAGCTCATTTTTTTTCCAATAAGTGAAGGATTAGGTTAATCCGACATGTCTGTGTGATATGGCAACAGTGATAGATCGATGATAGAACACTGAGCCAGATTTAAATACACATTCAAAGGGCCTTGTTATGGACAGGTCGGACCTGACTGACAGGCAACGCAGACTTCATCACACAGGTATGAGAAAAGTTAGATGCTGGAAAACAAAGCTCGTCTGAAGCTTAATAATTGCTTTTAAACCTCTGGGACTTGACAATTAAAAGCTAGTAGTCTCTAATAATACTGTTAGATTGATAAACATTGCTAATATGTTTAGAATTTGGCTAATATGCTACTAGCATGAGTCAGCACACAGTCAGAAAGCCTACAGTATGTTATTGACAAACTATTAATGTTTTAGCATGCTGCTAACACATTGGTAGCATGTTTTATTATGTTTTTAGCAAGTTTAGCATGATTTACCATGTTTTCCGGGGTTAGCTGTTAAGCTTTTCTAGTCATAATACAGCTTACATATTTTAAGCACAGTGCTAGTAGTTTAAGCACAATACTAGCACTTTTGACACTACTAGCATGAAGTTAGCATTCTTCTAGCCTTTTTTCCAAACTACTAATGTTTCAGAATGATGCTAACACATTGGTACAGTATCTGTTTCTAGCAAGTGTCAAGCATGATTTACCATGTTGTCCTGGGTTAGTTGTTTAGCTTTGTTAGTCATAAAACAAATTACATACTCTTAGCACATTGCTAGCACATTTAAGCACAATACTAGTACCCTTTTCTACCAACATTTGACACTACTAGCATGACTTTAGCATTCTCCTAGCATGTTTTTACCACATAGATGTTTCCGAATGATGCTAACACACTGGTAACATGTTTTAATGTGTTGATAGCAAGTCTCTAGAATGATTTACCATGTTGTCCTGGGTTAGTTGTTAAGCTTTACTAGTCAAAAAACAGTTTACATACTCTTAGCACATCACTAGCATGTTTAAGCACAATACCAGACACTTCTACAAAACATTTGACACTACTAGCATGAAGTTAGCATCCTCCTAGCAAACAACTGTTTCAGAATGATGCTTACACTGGTAACATGTTTTAATGTGTTGATAGCAGGTTTCTAGAATGATTTACCATGTTGTCCTGGTTTAGTTGTTAAGCTTTACTAGTCAAAAGACAGCTTACATACTCTTAGCACATTGCTAACATGTTTAAGCACAATACTAGCACTCTTCTACCAACATTTGACACTACTAGCATGACTTAGCATTCTCCTAGCTAGTGATAAGCCACTTTACAAATGTAATCCCTGCTTATAAAATCCAGCTTAAACCAGCCTAAGATGGTTGGCTGGTTTTAGCTGGTCCACCAGCCTGGTTTTAGCAGGGTTTTGGCCATTTCCAGGCTGTTTTCCACCCATTTTCAGCTTGGTCTTAGCTGGTCAGGCTGGGATTTGACCAGCTAAAACCAGCTTAACCAGCCAAATAACTTGACATTCTGTTCCAGGAAACATGTTGAAAGCAGAACAGTACAGTGTGTGAGTCTCTGCATTGGTTGGTTATATAAAACTGAGCCTTTGTGTGTGTGTGTGTGTATGGCTAGATGTATATTTGTGTTTGTGCGCAGAAGTTTCAGCGAGAATGTCAGTGCTGGAAGTGCGTCTATACATAGACAGTCACAGCACCCACGCGCCTGCCTCAAATACACTGCAGAGCTGCTATCTATAGGACACACTGGTGCGAAACGCTCACATACATCAGCTTTGTTACGTATTAAAACACGTATATTATAGATGATAGAAACGTCTTTTCATTCGTGATCAAATATAGGCACAAATGAAACTGGATATTTTAGTCATATTAATATATTGCTCTCTATTAATTATAGAAATACAGACAGTGATGATGATGATGATGATGATGATGTAATTTTAAACACTGCACTGTGCATTTGTATATGCCTTTGCATTTTCACGACCTCTGAATAAAAAAAGATTGGGTGCAGGCCTTTGTGCTTTAAATAACAAAAAGGCTGAAGAGGGTTATTTTCCTTTAAAAGACAGGATCATTTTTACCAAACAGCCTTTGTTAGCAAGGAGATTTCAAATGTAAAAAAAAGAAAACCAGAAAAAAAAATCTATGCATATTAAATGACAGTCTGTGGTTTTCAATCAGCATAAAAAATAACGATGTCTAATAATTTGAGCTTAGATACTTGTCATAAACATGTATTTGTTGTCAAATTGATTGTTTAATCAAACACAATACACCAATCATGTGGACTGCTGTCATTGCATTTATATAGCCCTTGCATACTGTACACAGTTGACGTCAGAATTATTAGCCGCCCTTTGAATTTTTTTCTTTTTTAAATATTTGCCAAAGGATGTTTAACAGAGCAAAAAAAATTTCACAGTATGTCTGATAATATTTTTTCTTCTGGAGAAAGACTGTTTGTTTAATTTCGACAAGAATAAAATAAGTTTTTAATTTTCAAAAAAACATTTTAAGGACTATAATTATTATTGTCTACAGAACAAACCATTGTTATACCATAATTTGCCTAATTACCCTAATGCCGAGTTCAGACTGCATGATTTTAGCCCTGATTTTGACTTGCCAATAGGTTTTGAGAAATCGCAGACAAATGCCTGAAATCACAGGCAAATCGGTGCTCGTTCACGTGAGTGACAATCACACAGTGTGAACTATCAAGGACACAATATGAGAGAATTGCAGATGAGTCGCCGATGCCCGTGAGATATTTGACATGTTAAATATCTGGAGCTGTCAGCGATTAAAATCATGCCATGTGAAATGAGTTCTGATTGAAAATAACATCGGCTATCACCTACAGCCAATAAGAGAGCAGAATTTAGTAGTATGGGTACCTGCAGGCCAGCGGGAGGTTGGGGGAGAAGTTAAAAGCGCTCATTTTCTGTTTATTTGGACCCAAGAAATGAAGGAAAAACAATTTGGCAGGAGCACTGTGTCTGTTTGACGTGTCATCTGATCAATATCACAATCAGGTCGAAGAGTTAAAAAAGTTGAGGAGAAATTGCTAATTCTCTTCAAAAGCCAGGTGAGCAAAATAAGTACATTTTCTAAAGCTTAAAGCCTTCTTTTTCCATTATGTAGTAAATAACGAAATGTATTACGTGACCTTGCGTTGTATCCATGTCACTTCTCGCGTTTGTTTGGCTGTGAGACGTAGTTTGGACAAAGTTGTCTGTGATTCTTCCAATTTTAAAGTCATGCAATGTGAACTCTCCTGTTGCCGATTCATCCTACAGTGTAAACACAGCGTCGACAGAACACTAGCCCAGTCATACAGTGTGAAAACATACGTGACAGGACTACTTTGAAAATCATGCAGTCTGAACTCGGCATAACCTGCTTTATTAACCTAGTTAACCTAGTTAAGCATTTAAATGTCACGTTAAGCTGTATAGAAGTGTCTTGAAAAATACCTAGTCAAATATTATTTACTGTCATCATGGCAAAGATAAAATAAATCAGTTATTAGAGATGATTTATTAAAACTATTATGTTTAAAAATGTGTTAAAAAAAACTTTAAATGGGGGAAAACAGAAAATGGGGGAAAAAATAAACAAACCGGGGGCTAATAATTTTGACTTCAACTGTTTATTCTGTTGTTTTGTTCATACCATCTAGACAGTATGTTGTTGTTTTATCATGCATACTGAGTGACTAGAATGATAAAAAAAAGTACCTGGACTACAGAAACGTTTAGTTACATTCAGTACCTGGGTGATAATACACACATTATTCCACCATCAATATCCCCCTTTTTCCGCCCATGAATATGGCTTGTACTTCTGGTTTGGGAAACCTCTATTTAAAAGAACAAAAACAAATCATGTCAAACAACATAGGCTCAATTCTGATAACAGTTCTTTATACATTCTGATAACAATTCTATATACATTACTGGAGATCGTGAATTATGTAGCCAGAAGCGCGTAGGGTTGCATTCCATCTTTAAAACGAACGCTACGAACCAGCTAACCGCTTACCTCTGTATGGACGGCTTTCCTGCTGTTACCAGTTTGTTTAGTGGCTTGCCATGTACGAACGGATTCGAGACACAAAGAGAAGTTGACCACAACCACGGGGTTCGAGCCCGGCAAAGAATGGTTCCAGAAAGCAGGTAAAACATAAACAGAAGCCAAAAAATAAAATAAACAAGTAAATAACGGGCTGAGAATGTGGTATGGTCTGAAAAGTTGTAAAGGTAGGGCTTTTCTTTTTCTGGATTGCTGATCAGTTGGGTTTAGGGAACTGGGTGGGTGGGTCAATATGTGCTTTTGAAAACACTATTGGTTGGGTTTAGGGAAGGAGGAGAGTGGGTCAGTCGTTTCGTTGGTCATATAGTCAGTCGACAGCGGCCTCTGGCGGATTTACGTGAGAACAGCAGGCGCGAATGGCACTCGCAAGAGAAATTTGAGATCAGAAAAATTGTACACAGCGGCCTCTGGTGGATTCGCGAAAACAAAAACTGCAAAAAACGTAGCTCCTGGGACGTATTTGGCACTCTCTAAAAATGTATATGGGGTTAATTTTCAGAATGAGCCTGGGTTGATTTTAAATGCTAAAAATAATTAATATACATAGATTTGTGCTTTATTTTTATTCATCTTAAAAAATAATGTTACACTTGGTATTTTAACAAGACATTCATATCACAAGCATCTCTCTGGTCAAAACTCTTTTAAATTCACTGTGCCTTGTTCATCCAGATTATTTCCTCTTCTTATTCCATGCAGTACAATTACTGTAAGTACATTTGCTTTATTGTCTGCAGTTTTTGACATTATTTAAGATCTTTTGAAACTAATTTGTTAATTCGGTCACAGCTTTATCTTAATGTGCAATTCACACTATTAACAAGCCATTAACTAAGACTTTTAGCTCAATAAACTACACATTTGCAGTTTATTAATAGTGTTACAGTCACCAGCGATCTAGCTACTGTGAATCACTGGAGAACTACACACATGCCACACTTTTACTAACTACAACTCCCAGCATGTACCTCGCGCACACACTGGTTCCTGTTTCACTTTGATAACACACAGAGTTGAAGGATCATAATGAACTGATTACATGGACTTTAAAAACAGCACACACACACAAGTGCTGAGTCTTGTTTATCTGTTTTAGTGAGCATTACGACTCGTTTTCCTCGACTTGCCTAGCCGTGTTTGACCCTTGCTTTGTTCTCTTGTTTATATAGTTTGCCGCCTGGACCGATCTCTTTGCCTGTGACCCGACTACTCTTTTTGCCTTATCTGTATGTTCCCGATTGCTCCTGTGTCTGAGCTTTGTCTGCCTGACTATTCCTTAATAAAACCTGCACGTGGATCCTCAATTCCATTGTCAGCATCCATCACATAACAAATAGTAAGGACATAGTTGGGGGTTTAGATATTGGCTAGAATTAGGGATGTAAAATAAGATTGTACTTTATAAGTCTTAATAAACAGTTGATATCTCAATAATAAACCAGGTAATAAGCCAGTAGTAAATGCTGTGAATTGTTATTTAAACAAAAGGGTTATCGTTACTTTTAATATTCAATGAATGATCTGAGAGGAGAAAAATGGGTCACACTTTATTTTGATGGTCCGTTTGTTGAATTTAAGTTACATTGCATCTACATGCCAACTAATAAGTAGACTGTTAGGTTGGGGTTAGGGTTAGTGTAAGTTGACATGTACTTGCAAAGTTTCTTATAGTCAGTTAAATATCTGTTGAAGAAGCAGTAACAGCAGATATTAAGCAGACAGTTTACTAATACTCAAGTGGACCATCGAAATAAAGTGTTACCGAACAATGCACAGTTTTTAAAACACTTTACTGATTGTATACAATTTAACATAAATTACTCGCATAATTCATGTAGAAAACGGTGGATATTGTCAACTGCACACACTGTAAAACTGCTGGGTTGTACACAATTCCTATGTTGTCCAAACACAACTTAAGTTAACTTAATTTTTTTTTTAAATTTAAGTTGATTGAACATAAAACAAAAACGTAAGAATTGTGTTGTTTCAACTATAGGGTTGTCATGATACTGGAATTCGGTACCAATCGATAGTGAAAATTTAAAAACGTCCATTTTCTGCTAGACTAAAGATCTTTGCCTAAACCCAAAGGAACCCGATAAGACCTGACGGTTTCAGGTGGTTTTGGGCTTAATTTCTATAATTTTAGATGGGGTCGGTCGGGCTTGGCCTTGTGCTTCGGCTTGCGCGGTAAATGAACATTGTGATGCATTTCGATTAGTGGCAGAAAGTAATCAAATAGTTTGCTACAACATTAAAACCCATCCTTGCAAAGGTGAAACATGATGACGGAGAAGTCAAAAAGAGCGAATTTAGTGGAGTGGGAAAATGTACAGCAAGCTGACAGGGAAAACGATGAGGTCACTCACTACATTGAAACCCGCTGTCAAGGAAAATGAAATGGATGTTCTTGGCTGGTGGAAGATGATCAAACAATCCTACCTAAAACTTGCAAAATTTGCCAGATACTACTGTACGCATCCCGGCCAGCAGCAGTGAAAGAGTGTTCAGTGCTGCTGGACGGACCTTCAGTGAGCGCAGGGCCGAGCTAAAGCCGTCTACAGTGGATTCAATAATGTTCCTCCACAAAAACACTTAGCATAATCTTGGCGAGTAAAGAATTTTCAAATTATAACTAAATAATAATTAAATCCTAAATGCATAATGTAGTCAGAGTATATAGGCTAATGTTGGCATTATTCTTTTATTATTCAGCTTCACCATCGCCTTAAGGCTGGATTGTGAAGAGAAGTGGCGAAACAAATCCCGCAGAGCCTTTATCTTAATTTTGTTATTGCCAAATACCCGTCATAATTTAGAATTTATTTTTATTTCATTTGTTAAGAATGACTTGTTTTTATTGGTGTGTTGGCCACTTTAAAGGCTAAGTGTATGTACCTAGGCCTATTTAGAGTGCTAAGATGTTGACGTTACAGAGGATGCTATTTTATTTATTTGTTCCAACTTCTAAGTGGCCTATAAGTGACTCGTTCTTGAAAAAAGGCAAAAGAGCTGTGTGCATGTGCACATTTGAATAATGTCGGGCTGTACACGGGTTCAGTCTTTAAAAAAAAAGGTCAATCAAAATGTCAGACATCCCAAGTCTCCAGGAACTTCTGGGAGTCTCCTGCAAATGCATAGAGAGTCCTAGATGCCCACAAATGAATGATAATCTCCTAGAAATCGCGCGTCTCTCACTGGTCATTAAATACAATGCGCACCCCTCTCCACCGCATCCCTCCAAACTCTTCAGGTATGTTACGTCGCACAGCATAAGTTCACCGAACTCACCACTGTTTACACAGATACAGGGACACTGGAGCGTTTTAAAGCCGCGATTCATCAGCGGATCGCTTATAGTCAAACCAACTGATCTACACGACTTTGAAACACTCCAGTGTCCCTGTATCTGTGTTTCCACTCAGCAAACAGCGGTGAGTTCGGTGAATTGATGGCCTTCACGCTCAATCACAGTGAACACTATGGCAAATCAGCGCTGTTTAAGAACGTGCTCACATCGCTCAAATGTTAGCAGGAAATGGATGTTTTTTAAATTTCAGTATCGATTGTTACCGAATTCCAGCAACGTGTTAACTCTAGTTTCAACTCATTTTAAATAAGTAGTTTGAACAAGCAGAAAAACTCTTTTTTTTTTTTTTGCAGAGGTGAGTGTGAGCGTGAGCGTATTTGTAACTCAACAGTCAAACAAATGAGGGGTTAAAATGACCCACATTCCCCTTGAGCGAGAGCATGCAGATGGAGAGGAAAGCATAAAGCTCTGCCTTGTCCTCCTCCTCCTGTCATCCCTGCATTCCTGCACTCCGGAGAAGACAGATGGTTGCTATGGCAACAGGCCGTGCAGTAGCAACGGTGGCTGTAGTTTCGGGAGTGGGCATGTTGTTTCTCTCTGCTGTTGTTTTTTTAACCCAATCCCGCATGCTTGCCCAGCGGGAGCGAGCGTCCGCCGGGCATGAATCGCTGGCACTGTGGCACAGGTGCGAGTGTGAGAGATTTTGAAGAGGCGGCGCACAGATTTATCCGCTACTGAGAGTCACGGCGGGTAGTGAAAAGAGCCAACCGAGCTGCATCCGAAACAACAGCGTGATTCTGAGGATGGAGGAGAGCGGAGTCAGGCATGGGAGGACAGCTGATTCATGGCTGGCTGTAAATGATCCCAGTCATCGGTCATCACACACACACACACACACACACACACACACACACACACACACACACACACACACACACACACACACCCACACACACACACACACACACACACACACACACACACACACACACACACACACACACACACACACACAGTGCAGCTGAAGGACTGGGAACCAAATTATGACGGCACAACTCTGCAAAGGCTGCACATCAAAACCAGAGAGAAGCATCATGCAGATGCATCTTCAAAAATATAATTTTAAATGCAACATCTCCTAATTATTTAAGATGCAAACATAAAACCAACGAGTAACGAAGATCTTAAAATTAGAAAAAACAACAATGAATGTCAGGCTGACATTGCTTTTGTAAGACGATTGACAAAATATTGCTCCAGTTGAAGACCCTTCTCTAATATCCATGTAAGGAATATAATATAATATAATATAATATAATATAATATAATATAATATAA
>CAIGQZ010004081.1:3744945-3756273 GCA_903798205.1 Danio tinwini
TGTGTGTGTGTGTGTGTGTGTGTGTGTGTGTGTGTGTGTGTGTGTGTTTATTAGGGCTTATTTTGCTTTTCTAAACATTATGTACTGTCTGTACTATAGTTATAGTACAGACAGTACATAATATTTAGGTAGATATTATTCAGGTACTAGTATTTAGCTTAAAGTGTCATTTAAAGGCTTAATTAGGGTAATTAGGCAAGTTATTGTGTCACAGTGGTTTGTTCTGTAGACAATCAAAAACCTATATTGCTTAAGGAGGCTAATAATATTGACCTTAAAACGTCCTGGGAGAGAGCCCTGAGCTCAAAAGGTCCTTGAGCCCTGGGCTCCCTCCCGTTTGCGGGGCGAGAGGGGAGCTTTGAGCTCAGGTAGATCTCGAGAACCCCCCCCTTTTGTAAGAGTTGATGACAGAAAATAGTTGCTACGGAGAGATATGCTGATGGATAAAAGTTTGACTAGTGCTAAATTTAGATTGTTTAATTAACTTGTAGTGCATGTTTTTGGAACGTGGGAGGAAACCGGAGAACCCGGGGGAAACCCACGCAAGCACGGGAAGAACATGCTAACTTCACACAGAAACGACAGCCAGTCTGTTAAAGGACTTGAACCGGTGACGTTCTTGCTGTGAGGCCGCAGTGCAAGTCACTGGGCCACCGTGCCGCCCTATGAAAGGAAAAGAGGAGGAGTAGGGGTGGAAGGGGGGATTCTTCAAACGAAGATGACTGTAGTAAGAAACCCTGGCTCTTTATAGTGGGTTAGAAATCGTCTGATTGGTTGGTCATACATGGTTAATGCATGACCAGCTGTGTTCAATCATAATCACGTGATCCTCTCGAAATTAGTTTATAAATAACTTCACTTATTCTAGCCGAAATAAAACAAATAAGACTTTCGCCAGAAGAAAAAATATTATCAGACATACTGTGAATAAATCTTTGCTCTGTTATAAACAAATTCACAGGAGGGCTAATAATTTTGACTTGAACAGTATAGCTGATTATGGTAAATATCATGAAAGCATGTATCAGTTTCAGCCAGCTGCCAGTGCAATGGTATTGTGGGTATTTTCTTGGCACATTGTGGTACCAATCAAGCATGAATTAAGTCTACATGAGCATTTCTGCTGATCATGTCCTTTATGCCCACAGTGAACCAAAAATCTCCAAACATCCTCTTAAACCGGTTTCTTGAGCATCACAGAGAGTTAAGTAAACACAAATGTCTTCCATGGTTGCCAGATCTCAGTATAACATACCAGCTTTGGGATTTGCAGCATCCAACAAAATCTCCAGTGAGGATCTCGGATCAATATAAATCTCAGAGGAATGTTTCCAACACAATGTTGAATCTGTGCCCTCAAATATTACAGCAGTTCTGAAGGCAAAAAGGGATCCAAAGCATGTTGTATCTAATAAAGTGGCCATATACAGTTAAAAGCAAACCGATTACCCCTCCTATTAAATTTATTCATGTATTTTTGTCCTTCAACAATTTCACCAGAACCGTTGGTCACACTTTACAATAAGGTTCATTAGTTAATGTTAATTAATGCATTTACTAACATGAACAAACAATGGACAATACATTTACTACAGCATTTGTTCATGTTACTTAACGTTAGTTAATGAAAATACAGTTGTTCATTGTTAGTTCACGTTAACTCACGGTGCATTAACTAATGTTAACAAGCATGAACTTGGATGTTAATCATGCATTAGTAAATGTTCAATTATGATTAATACATGCTGTACAAGTGTTGTTCATGATTAGTTCATGTTAGTAAATGCATTAATTAATGAACCTTATTGTAAAGTGTTACCGAACAGTTTAACACATTTTCACAGTATTTCCTATAATATTTTTTCTTCTGGAGAAAGTCTCATTTGTTTTATTTCGCCTAGAATAAAAGCAGTTTTTAATTTTTTAAAAAACATTTAAAGGTCAATATCATTAGCCTCCTTAAGCAATAATTGATTCTGATTGTCTAGAACAAACCTAATTAACCTTATTAAGCCCTTAAATATCACTTTAAGCTGAATATTGTTATCTTGAAAAATATCTAGTTAAATATTATGCATAATCAAGGCAAAGATAAAATAAATCAGTTTTTAGAAATGAGTTATTACAACTATTATGTTCAGAAATGTGTTGGAAAAAAATCTTCTCAGGGAAGAAAATATACAGGGGGGCTAATAATTCTGACTACAACTGTATATCAAGGTCAAGCCTCAAATAATCACAGCAAATATTTCAATCAATAAAGTGTGGTTATCAGGGCTTGACATTAACACCTGCCAGCCTGTCAAATGTGGGTAGATTTCAGCTGTAGGGGGTTAGACAGACACCCTCACTAGCCACACTGTAAAAAATGCAGGGTTGCACACAATTCATTCATGTTGTCCCAACACAAATCGATTAAGTTAACTTAATTAAAAAATTGATGTGGACTCAAGATAAAAAAATTAAGTTGTCCCAATGAAATGTCAAGAATTGGGTTGTTTCAGCTCATTTTAATTAAGTAGTTTGAACAAGTAAAAAAAGTAAAGAAATAAATAAAAACTTCAATAATATATATATTATTTATTTATTAATTTTTTTTTTGAGTGCACTTTGCCTGGTTAAAAATAATTTTTAAATTGCCAGAGCTGACTCATCACTAAAGATTAGAATTTTAGTTTAAGACCCTTTGTCAAAACGTGCGCAAATGTGATCTTAGAATCAAGAAGCAGCACGATTGATAATTGTTCGGGCAGGCAAAAGAAAGCAGGTGAATACCGAATGAGAGGATGATCAGGCGCACGGTGAGACACAGGCGATCCTCGCTCACTGACAATGTGAGCAAGGCACAGCTGATGTGAAGCGCGCTAGTGCTTAAAAGCTCCCGTTTCCTTGCGCAAAACAACTGTGCCTAAAAACGCAACTGGTGCAATTGTTTCTTTTTGAAAAAGAATGGAAAAAAGCAGTGCAGTCCTGCTGCTTTCAAGAGATTTTTTTGCATGCAGCAGCGGTTGCCACTTTCGCTTTTACCATCCTTTGAACAGATTATTACTGGGCCTAACGTTAACCGTGTGCATGTGACCATCTTTTCACTCTCACACTTCAATTTTTTCAATTCAATTCAATTCACCTTCATTTGTATAGCGCTTTTACAATGTAGATTGTGTCAAAGCAGCTTCACATAAAAGATTATAGTAGATTGAAACCGTGTCAGTTCAGTTTCAGTGTTAAGTTCAGTTCAGTTTAGCTCAGTTCAGTGTGGTTTAATAACCACTACTGAGAGTCCAAACACTGCGGAGCAATTCCATCGATGCACAGCTCTACAGATCCCGAACCATGCAAGCCAGTGGCGACAGCGGCGAGGAAAAAACTTCACCAATTGGCGAAAGTGAAGATTTAAAAAACCTAGAGAGAAACCAGGCTCAGTTGGGCATGACTATTTCTCCTATGGCCAAACGTCTTGTGCAGAGCTGCAGTCTAGGCGAAGCGAAGACTCGTCTGTCCCTGGAGCGTCACAGGAATCAGTCTCATGCTCTCCACTCTTCATAACCACCACAGCAATTGCTTAGGATACGGCCTGGTCCAGGATTATCACACACAGAATGTATTTCACCTGTTTTCTTTTACTTGCAGTTATTTTTATTAACATGGTTTAATTATCATCCTTTACAATAACATTGCGGCAACGCAGTGGAGCAGTAGGTAATGCTGTCGCCTCACAGCAAGAAGGTCGCTGGTTTGAGCCTCGGCTGGGTCAGTTGGTCTTTCTATGTAGAGTTTGCATGTTCTCCCTGCGTTCGCGTGGGTTTACTCTGGGTGCTCCAGTTTCCCCCACAGTCCAAAGACATGCAGTACAGGTGAATTGGGTAGGCTAAATTGTCTGTAGTGTATGAGTGTGAATGAGTGTGTGTGTGGATGTTTCACAGAGATGGGTTGCAGCTGGAAGGGCATCTGCTGCATAAAACATGTGCTGGATAAGTTGGCGGTTCATTCCGCGGTGGCGACCCCGGATTAATAAAGGGACTAAGCCGAAAAGAAAATGATTGATTGATGATAATAACATTGTTTTAATAGCAGATTAAGTCTCCATTTATCTATAGCTACCACTAGTTTTAGATTGAGAATAATTTTTTAAATGTCAATAGTTTTTTTAAAGAACATTTTTGTTGAATAAAAAGTGTATGTATGCAGCTTGTTTTGACACATTATTAAAAATTTGTGACAAGGAAATAGTTTGGTGTGGCCAGAGAAAAAAATGGTAAATCTTTAGTGTTGAGCCCTAAAAAGTAATGTGAAATAAAAGAGGCATGTGGACATGACACATAATTTCAATCAAGCAATTTTAGCATGCCAAAGTCATATTTATGCATATATCCCAACAACAAAATTGTGGCTAATGAAAATGGCGAGTGGCTAGTAATGTTGGAAAACTACTAGCCACAGTGGCTGGTGATCAAAAAAGTGAATGTCAAACCCTGGTGGTAATATTTAGAGAAAGGAGCCAACAGTGTGTTTCCTGCATGTGTGTGTCCTGGATTTCCCTGACACTGACAGACGACGCTTCGCTTATCCTCTGTGTTAATGAAGAAAAACACAGTTAATAATGTCAGACAGACAAATCACAGCACTAATCTTCCCTCAACAGCCACTGAATGCCGTGAGTTTGTTGAGCTAATGGAAATGACATCTTTCCAGCGCACGTGTTGATTATGAACACAGCCGAGGACAGAAAGGATATTAAAAAGAAGTGTTGATGGTTAAAGCGTGAGCATCAGTACTGCTACCTTCATAAAAAGCATCATTAGCCCTTTATGAACATAATATTTTTGGAAGTGCACGCTGTGTTGATAAGCAAAATGTGCAGTTATAGTGGATTACTAATGTCATGCGCATGTAGGGCTTGGCGGTATGAAAGTCAAAAAAAAGTCAAGACAGCACATATTCTGATGTTTCTTTAACTTATTTTAATAAGTTAATCAGGTTTCAACTACATTGTTTTACAACCCTGGCTCATTCTGATTATGTAGCCTTATGTACATTTCTGGACAGCGCCAAATGCGTGCCTGGAGGTACGTTTTTTTTTTTTTTTTGCCGTTTTTGTTTCCATGAATCCACCAGAGGCCGCTGTGTACGTTTTTTGAGATCTCAAATTTCTCATGTGTGCCATTCATGCCTGCAGTTCTAGTGTAAATCCACCAGAGGCTGCTGTTGACTGACTTACTGACCGACCGACTGATTCCGCCACCTTCCCCCTTTAAACCCAACCGATAGTGTTTTCAAAAGCACCGATTGACCTGGCCACCCACTTCCCTAAACCCAACTGACAGTTTTTTGAAAAGCGATCCAGAAAAAGAAAAGCCCTCGTGTCCCTTGATGTTTACTATGTTTTCAGATTTTACCACATTTTCACCCTGTTATTTACTTGTTTATTTTATTTTTTAGCTTTTGTTTTTGTCTTACCTGCTTTATGGAACCATTCTTCGCCAGACTCGAACCCCATCATCATGTTATGCAAAGTTTAACTTAATAGTTTTAGTCTGTTTGATTGATGCAAATTGAGAAGACTACACCGTAAAACCCGCCAACTTATCCAGCATGTTTAACGCGTAGCGGATGCCCTTCCAGCTGCAACCCATCTCTGGGAAACATCCATGCACACCCATTCACACTCATACTCTACGGACAATTTTGCTCACCCAATTCACCTGTACCGCATGTCTATGGACTGTGGGGGAAACCAGAGCACCCGGAGGAAACCCACGCGAACGCAGGGAGAACATGCAAACTCCACACAGAAACGCCAACTGACCCAGCCGAGGCTCGAACCAGCGACCTTCTTGCTGTGAGGCAACAGCACTACCTACTGCGCCACTGCGTCCCCCTAAATACCTCATTACCTCAACTTAAATGGAGAAAGTTCACAGTACTCATATAGATCAGTTTTTTAACTCAAATGGTTTGAGTTGCCTTAACTTATTGGGTTTTACAGCACTCAGTTGGTTTGAGTTTTGGGTTTTACTGTGCTCAGATTGCTTCGGTTATAAAAACTACTCCTAGAGAATACTGTTAACTTTATCCACTTGAGTAAACAAAGCAATTTGAGCACAGTAAAACCCAATAAATGAAGAGAACTCAAACCAACTGAGTCCAGCCGGGACTCGAACCAGCAACCTTCTTGCCATGAGGCGATCATGCTACCCACTGCGCCACCGTGACACCCAATGCAAATCATATACAGCATTAAGATGTTTTGTGGTGTTTATTTGCTGTTCTGCAAAGAATTGCATGAAAATAATCGTATATTCGTTAATAATATGTATTTTAAAAATCTTTAGTGTGAAAAGGAACGTAAATACTACAGAAAAAACAAATGTAATACTCACATGAAATATTTTTTTTCAGGCGACAATAAAAATATAAAAAAATGTAAATTTGGTAACACTTTCTTTTACGTCTCCCATTGTGAGTTCTGCAGGACTTGTTTAAGCAAAAGTGTCCAAACATAAATCGATTTGTGTGAAACCAAGCATATATCTCTCTGCTTATGGGAAAAGTAGTTTGTGATGAGAATTGGTTTATCATGTGACTTTCTCGCTGATTATGATTGTATTTTTGCCTATAAAACATTAACAAACTCAACATTCTAAAAGGTCGGCATGATAATTATTGATTTATTTATTTTTTGTCACATCAAGTGGCATATAATGCCTACACTGTAAACCCCAATAAGTTAAGGTAACTCAAACCATTTGAGGAAACCGATTGCAACAAACCATTTAAGTTCAAAAACTACTCCTAATGAGTACTGTGAACTTAATCCATTTGAGTAAACGAAGCAATCTGAGCACAGTAAAACCCGATAAATGAAGAGAACTCAAAACAACTGAGTACTGTAAAACCCAATAAGTTAAGGCAACTCACACTATTTGAGTAAACCGATTACTACAAACCATTTGAGTTAAAAAACTAATCTATATGAGTACTGTGAACTTACTCCATTTAAGTTGAAGCAATGAGGTATTTAATTAACTCATTACCTTCAATACTAAGTTCAAAAATCTTTTCAAATGAGTAGAAATAACTATCAGTACATTTTGAGTTAACCACACTCATTTCAGTTGATAAAGTTGACTGTTGGGTTTTACAGTGTAAAACTAAGTGATCACTTAGCTGTTGAGAATATAAAGCAATTGGCAACCGTTACAAGAAATAAACACGGAATAAAAAATGATTTTACGGTACACATTCATTTTGCGGTAACGATATATATACTTGCTTTAAGATTTCTTTGCTCAGGATGTTTTTGATGAGAATAAGTGCAGTTTTTACATTAATATATCAGAAGCACGAAACATAGACGCAGTGTGAACACCAAACCTGCGTTTCACTGCCAAATAGGGAGGGTGAGCAACATAACTCGCACCTGTGGGCAGTCCAAACACACACACATACACACATGGCTACATCATGAATGTGAGGCCCAGATCGCCATGGTAACCGGATAAGAGGACTCCAGCAGGTCCTTCTGCATATTCTCCAGATCAACAGTGAATCATCCATTTACAGTACAGCACAAACATCGAAACCACCGTCACACTGAGAACCAATCAAATACAGCTTCGGTGAGGATGACAGCTGCTAAAACGATTGAGCTATGCAATATGTATATAAAAACAACCAATCTTCAACCGCTTCAGGTTAGGAGCATTCACCATGTGTAGCAAAGGGCCACGACTGTAATGTTAAAGCAGTGAAAGCTAAAATGCCATCCAAATGCTGCTATTTCCACAGAGCTTGCTCTGTTTCTGTATTTGGGCTTCCAAAGGACACGGCACAAAGACAGAAGTGCTAATAATTTAATTTTAATTATGTTCCAGAGAATTATATAATATATAGCTAGCATTTGACAAAGGATCTCTCCCAGTTCAGTACTGGATTCGGAGGAGAACATTTTATGTTTGATGAAATAGGTTCAAACTCGTTAGCAATGTATATATACATCGACTATGCTTAACAAACCTGATTAGCCTAGATTTCTTTTCTAATTATAGCTAGATACTTAACAAAACTATAATTCATTTCTTTTTTTACCGTAGTCCGTTTATTTAATCTGGAGTCGCCACAGCGGAATGAACCGGCAACTTATCCAGCATATGGTTTATGCAGCAGATGCCCTTCCAGTTGCAACCATAGACTAAAAGATATGGACGTAGTATCCGTGACGTCACCCATAGGTTTCTGAACATTGCAAAAGAAGCTACAAGTAGGCGCGGCCAACCGTCGCCATTTTGTTAGCGCATCATCGCACCAAACGCGGGATACCAAATAAAGTCAAAGAGGCGGAGAGTGAGCGGAGCTACAGACACATGCTGGATTCTCAGCATTTTGCTTAGACCTGGCTTAGACAGACTTTTTACTTTGGGAGAACGCTTACTACTTCATTACCTGTGACTCGTTTGTGTTCTGACCACACGTGCTTGGTTGTAGACTATATCAATAAAATGTTTAGACTTTTAAAAACACTGCTGTAACACATTGAAACATTGTTCTTATAAAATTTTTCGACAGGAGGAAAGCGTGAATTACTATCAAACACTTCAGATATAGTCTGTGTTAGTAAATGCAAGGCTGTCTATAAAAATCCAGCACTAACACTGTATGACAACGCTTCAGATGACTGTTTATAGCCTACAGCTAATCAATCTGTCAGATCCTGGAGTGCATTACAGGTCTAAAGAACATTATAAATGATAAATGATCTTAAATAAAACAAATACATTTAAAGATATGGTATATAAGTATATAATTGGGAAATGGAGGCAACTTGAACGGTTTGTAAGCACAATTAAGTCCACACAGCATGCCATATCATCTGATAAATGCAGGAAATAATTCCATAAGGCAAATGACTGTGTAAAGAAACATTAACCAAAACAAAAATACGATGTATATGCTGAGTTCAGCGGCTAATTAGCCAGAATCAGCTGAGGTGACGAGAGAGCGAGCAGCTAGTCCTAGCTGTCACTCAAGTGGCCACGCCCTTAATTATGCAAACTTTATATAACTTAATAAAACCGAATTTAACAAACGGATTAAAAACGAACGGATGAGTTATAAAAAAATTCACCCCCTCACAGTTGTCATGAACGGTAATCATAGCTACATGCACCAAAGCCATCGTTTGTACCAAGCTGTAAACATGTTTTTATCAGCTGTAAAAATGGCCAATTTACCAATGCACAAAGAAAGCACTTGGACTTCCTGGAGCCAGCCCCCCAAGGCGAGTCGATGAATTGCAGTTTTAGTTACTTCCGTACTGGATTCCTGAGGGAGAGAGGGAGGTTGCCGCTTGCTCCAAACCAACGAAGCTGTGGATTGTGGGTCACAACCTGTAAGTGTTTTTATTTGTTCAAACTGATCAACTACATGCTCAGTTTCTAGCGTTAATGGTGTGTTGTAGCGAGGACGTAAACAAGGATGTAAACAACGATAAATGCTGTTTGGCACTGCTAACAATTTAGCTACAAATTCATATTTATCAGTCAAGCCACTGTAAACACCTACAATCTTCACCAGCACTGCAGTGTCTGTCTATGCGGAGGCTTTCAGTGTCTCTCTATGCGAACGCTTTCTGTGCGTTCTACATCTCAAATAAACTCGCAAAAAAAGATACGAGAACGTTTCACATGAACTTACACATGCTTATAATCTGAATATATGTGAAAGAGATTTGTCAGATGTTATTTTAGAGAGCAGGCGTGAGGTTCAGCTGTGTCCTCTTGATTTGTCCTCTGCTCTGACTGGACTGTTTACACAGCGCAAAAGGAGTGACGTGATGACATGGAGCCAATCCGTGAATCACAGCACATTATGAGTCTTTTGAGGGCAGGCTTTTTAGAGGCACTAGGAAATTTGACAGTCGTTTTCATGTTAGCTGAATAGCTGTATATAATCAAAGAAATCTGAAAAAATAATGAGGTTTTCTGCAAATGAAGCATGAGCTAACATTGCTTTGCATCTTATAAACACAACAAAGCCTTAAAAATACACTGTGGACCACCCTTTTAAGGTTTTTTAGGGGACAACTTAAGTGTTTTATGTTCAATTCACTTAAATTTGTATAAATGATTAAGTAACACTATAAAATAATATTTTTGCTGCTTGTTCAAACTACTTATTTAACATGAGTTGAAACAACACAATTCTTAAGGTTTTTGGGGTGACAACTTAATAGTTTTTGCTCAATCCACTTAAATTTGCATAAACATGTAACTTACCTTAATCAATTTGTGTTGTGACAACATAAGCACAGCAAAAATTCCAGAGTAAATATACAGTGGGTGTTTTTTGTGTGTGTGTTGTTCAGTGTTAAAACTGGAGTACATTTTAATCCATGAGGAACTAGGTTAATTTCGGCAAGTTAGGATAATTAGGCAAATCATTAACAGTGGTTTGTTCTGTAGACAATCCAAAAAAAATATTGCTTAAGGGGGCTAATAATATTGACCTTAAAATGGTTTAAAAAAACATTACAAACTGCTTTTATCATATATAATTTATATATAACTTCCCAATCTGATGAAAACATTACTCAAGTAAATAGTTACTAGTTACTTTTCATTTTACATATATATGAAATGAAAAGTAACTAGTAACTATTTACTCGAGTAATTTTTTCATCAGATACTTTTTTACTAATACTCGAGTAACTTTTAAGATTGTTACTTTTACTTGAGTAAAACATTTTGCAAGTACTTGTACCTTTAGTTGAGTATATATTTTGGATACTGTACCCACCTCTGGTTGTGTAATGCACTTGGGATGCATGTTATGTTATGTTACAGACAAAGAAAAATCATATGGATATCTGAACTTAGCCGTTACAAAGTAAAAAAAAACACTGTTCCTCCAGTCAGACGCGTAATCCTAGGGACTTACTCTATATTGTTCAATATTTCAGTAATGTTCGATTAGCACTGATCCAGTAATCCCAACAGGAGATGAAAGATTTATGAGAGTGAGGGGAAATCCTGAGAGGAGACCCTCCAAACCCAGCAGATGCACTTAAACACAGCGCTTATACAGACCAATATCCTATTACTATCCTAATGTCCAATGATTTACTTCACCATGGACTGTCTGAATACTCCATTCTGAATGAAAGCCCACATTCAAACCATTTAGCAAAAAGGTATTGCCTATATATACTCTTAGATACCCTTGCTTAGGATGTTGTTTCCCTACAGAGGAATTGATTATGGTTTATATTATTTTAAGTATGTTTTGTGTGTGTGTGTGTGTGTGTGTGTGTGTGTGTGTGTGTGTGTGTGT
>CAIGQZ010004081.1:3765581-3784731 GCA_903798205.1 Danio tinwini
CTCAACTTAAATGGAGTAAGTTCACAGTACTCATACAGATTAGTTTTTTAACTCAACCGGTTTGAGTTGCCTTAACTTATTGGGTTTTACAGTACTCAGTTGTTTTGAGTTCTCTTCATTTATCGGGTTTTACTGTGCTCAGATTGCTTCGTTTACTCAAATGGATTAAGTTCACAGTACTCATTAGGAGTAGTTTTTGAACTTAAATGGTTTGTTGCAATCGGTTTCCTCAAATGGTTTGAGTTACCTTAACTTATTTGGGTTTACAGTGTAGGCATTATATGCCACTTGATGTGACAAAAAATAAATAAATCAATAATTATCATGCCGACCTTTTAGAATGTTGAGTTTGTTAATGTTTTATAGGCAAAAACACAATCATAACCAGTGAGAAAGTCACATGATAAACCAATTCTCATCACAAACAACTTTTCCCATAAGCAGAGAGATATATGCTTGGTTTCACACAAATCGATTTATGTTTGGACACTTTTGCTTAAACAAGTCCTGCAGAACTCACAATGGGAGACGTAAAAGAAAGTGTTACCAAATTTACATTTTTTTATATTTTTATTGTTGCCTGAACAAAATTATTTCATGTGAGTATTACATTTGTTTTTTCTGTAGTATTTACGTTCCTAAGATTTTTTAAATACATATTATCAACGAATATACGATTATTTTCATGCAGTTTTTTGCAGAACAGCAAGTAAACACCACAAAACATCTTAATGCTGTATATGATTTGCACTGGGCATCACGGTAGCGCAGTGGGTAGCATGATCGCCTCATGGCAAGAAGGTTGCTGGTTCGAGTCCCAGATGGACCAAGTGACATTTCTGTGAGGAATTTGCATGTTCTCCCCGTGCTGGCTTTCATCCGGGTGCTCCGGTTTCCCCCACAGTCCAAAGACATGCGCTATAGGTGAATTGAGCCAGCTAAATTGGCTGTAGTGTATGTGTGTGAATGCAAGAGTGTATGGGTGTTTCCCAGCATTGGGTTGCAGCTGGTTCCAGCAGCATGAGTTGGTGGTTCATTCCTCTGTGGTGACCCCTGATTAATAAAGCGACTAAGCCGAAGGAAAATGAATGAATAAATGAATGATTTGCATTTAAATATGTTTGCCAACAAAACATAGCCTATGAAAAGTATTTCAGATTTCCAAAAAAGTTGACAGCGCCCTTTAGTGGATTTCTGATCTGAAACAAAAGCAAAACATACCCTAGGTCAATGTTTCCCAGCCCTGTTCCTGCAGGCACACCAGCAGTACAAATTTTGGATGTCTCCCTTATCTGACCCAGGTTTTGGAGTCTATTCTTAAGTTCTGCTGAGTTGATTCAGGTGTGTTTGAGTAGGGAAAGGTTGATTTTTGTTGGATGATTGTATATTGTTGGTGTGCCTTCAGGAACAGGGTTGGGAAATACTGCCCTAGGTAACGTATTTTATACATATCATATAGGCTGAGGCCAGGTGCGTAGTGGACATTTTAAAGGTGGGGGACAGCTGTATCAGATCCAAAAGTTAAGTTCATACAATTATTAATCACCTGTCTCTAAATGGTCTGTCTCTAAAAGTGAGGGGGACTTATTTTCCCATCCGCCCGGTTGCTAAGCCCCTGGCTGAGGCACATTATGCAGTTTATGTAGAGTGCTTTAAAATAGCTCCTTATAACTTAGAATATTCTACGTGATTTGTAATACACTGTTTATGTATTGCATGTCAGATCAGCCACCTATGAATGTTCCAGCCTTATAAGGAAGCCATCTACTGTATGTAGGCAGCAGGCAGTGAAACAGCTCGATAGGTTCTGGAACACTAAAATCTGGATTTGAGCTAAACGTGACTGAAAACATTGGACTCCAGCCTCCTACTGATTTTGTGAACACATTGCCTGGGCACCATCAGCCGTACAGCAGCAATGCTGCACATTTCAGACCCCGAGAATCTGAAAAGATAAAAGAGGGGGCAGAGAAGGAGAAGAAAGATTTCCACATGGGTTGTTTTGTACTGAGATTGTAAGAAATATGAACATTTAGTACACTGAAAAAAAAGGATTTATTGGATTTACTGCATTTTTTTAAGGTAGGTGGGTGCAAACAATTTATATGTTTAATTTAATTTAAATTTATAAAGTTCAACTTAATTTGTTTGCTTAAATTCAGCCCATATAAATAGTTTGCAACCACTTCTACCTTAAAAAATGTAGTAAATTCAATGAACCATTATTTTCAATGTAACTACAGTTGAAGTCAGAATTATTAGCCCCCCTGTTTATTTTTTTCCTCAATTTCTGTTTAACGGAGAGAACATTTTTTTACATTTCTAAACATAATAGTTTTAATAACTTATATCTAATAACTGATTTATTTTATCTTTGCCATGATAACAATAAATAATATTTTACTAGATATTTTTCAAGACACTTCTATACAGCTTAAATTGACATTTAAAGGCTTAATTAGGTTAACTAGGCAGGTTAGGGTAATTAGGCAAGTTATTGTATAATGATGGTTTGTTCTGTAGACTATCCAAAAAAATTAGACCATTAAAATGGTTCTTAAAAAATTAAAAACTGCTTTTGTTTTAGCCAAAATAAAACAAATAAGAATTTTTCAGAAAGAAAAAATAGGATCAGACAAAAATGTCCTTGCTCTGCTAAACATCATTTGGGAAATATTAAAAAACTAAAATAAAAAGGGGACTAATAATTCTGACTTCAACTGTATGTCTCATGGAACTGCTCAATTTCTAAAAAATTACTCAAAATTTTTATTTAACCTTTTATACCAGAAATTAGGAATCCTTCCACCTAAAAAACATTGAGTTCAAATGACTTTGGGTACTTATTTCTGTACCTCAGTACTTTGTCAAAAAATGTAAACTAAGCTACAAAATGAACATGTCTGTGAATTATTAATCTAAATAAAGCCCATGTCAGAACATACCACAATTTGAAAACTGAACACTGCTGAAATGTTAAGGGTGATGTTCTCATCATGCACTGCAGAATGAATAAATAACACAGAAACGCTTGACTTTTTTATTGGTTGTTTTGTCCTTACCATCTGTCATTTGCTGTGCAATGTTAAAAGCTCATCTTTCTACATTTGTTGACTGTCACTACAGTATTTGTAAAGCTTTTTTTGGTCAACTCTTTTCAAGATATCTTTGATGTGTCTTGACTGTGCTTTCAAGAGCTAACAGAACAGTTTATTTATCATATTAAGTGTGCTAAGTAAGGGATAAAGTACATCCAGCTGGATGTTAGCTCAGATTATTACACGGCTGTCTGGAATACTCGATTCTGATTGATCAGTTGCAACATTCCAAGGTATGTTATTCCCAAATAATAACTGCTAAATATTACAGCATCATCCAGGATTTTTAAATCACCTTTAGCGTCAGTAATAAACGCCTTATACTTACATTTATATTCATATGCATCTGCTTGTCTGTCACGTTATGTTTGGTGCTGTCTTGTGAATAAATTAAACACAGGTTAGTCTATGCTATATTCAGCCAGTTTTGCGTTTTTGACTGTTTGGTGCCATCTTGTGTCTGAATAATGTGCAGGTTAGTGTATACTCCATCAGCTGTTTTCGTTTCTGTTAGATATGCTTTTAATTGTGACGTTAATAAACTTTTACAGCTCAGAATAATGTTGTTTGTCTAATTTTTATTTATTTATTTTATAGTTTAGTGGCATGTAGGCATGTAATAAGCAGTTTTCTGACAGAAGAAAACCCTTTAGTCTTATACAACAATGCGCCACTTCACGTCAGGCTGCTGATAATCCTGTCTGGCTTGATTCTGCGATAACAACCTCAAGGATGTACTTTATTCCTTACAGGCTTAGATAGAGTGGAGCAGCTGTTGTACGAGATTGAAGGGCTTTCATTTTGCAAGAACAACCAGCTAGACTTACGTTATTGTACATTACGCTCATTTATCCCATTCATGTACATTATCCCATTTAACTACTTGCCACGAAACTAAACAATTAGACAAAAAACATTGATCTGAGATGTAATAATTCACTAGCTTTTAAATTAAATATAAAGCTTGCAGAAAGAAAGAAACGGATGAAGCCTACACTAACTTGTATTAACCAAAGTATTGATTATTCAATTAAATGCTATCAAAAATGGTGGTGAAAATTGTGACAAATAAGCATATGTTCACTAATTGCCAAGATGATTTGTATTACCGGAATAAGGCTGTGTTATTAGTTTCAGCTGGAGTTATCTGGTAATAACATACCTTGGATGTCACAATTGACCAATCAGAATCAAGTATTCCAGAGAGCCTCATAATAAAACCAAGTATACACTGTTACAAAATGATCAATTCATTAAGTTACTAACTGAATATTTGCTGAGCAAGAAATATTCAGCTGGCCCAACCGTAACCCTAACCCATTATGTACCTAATAAAAAACAAAAACAAATAACATTATGTACATAATACTTAAGTAAACTCAAAATACTAAACAACATTGACCAATATATTAGTCTATATATTACAGCCGTGTGATGCCTTTATCGATACTGAAAGTATATTGCATGGAAAAGGGCAGCTTGAACTTTCTGCAGAACATCTCTATATGTGTTCCACCACAGACAGAAAGCCATGAGGGTTTAAAATGCATTTGAATATAATCATTTAAAGTCACTACCCTTAAAAAAAAACATAGGGACGTTAGTCCTACGGAAACCCATTGTATAGATGTAAGTGTTTACTTTAAAGGGCGCGATTGTGTCTTTATCATCACTATAAGCCTTTGGGTCACACCCTGTTTGATTCAGCCAGGCAAGATTCCACACAATAAACCTATGATGACCACTATCATCTTTAACTCTGTCAGTGGTGTGAAGTAACAAATCACAAATACTCAAATTACTGTAATTGAGTATTTTTTTTCTCAGGAATTATAATTTACTAAGTACTTTTATACATGTGTACTTTTACTCTCACTTGAGTACATCTTTAGTGCAGTATCTGTACTTTTACTCCACTACTTTCCTTCAACCTGCAGTCTTGTCTATGGGGATTAGAAAAATCTGTCCTGTCCAATCAAATCACACATAGAAGATAAATCGCACCATAATGAACCTCAAGTCATGGGCGATTTATAATTGTAGCAAACTGTTTGGAAGCATTAAAAGTGTCCGAAAGAAGATGTTTAGGCCCAATCCCAATTCTATTTTTGCTCCCCTTCACCCTTAAAACAGAGTGTGAAGGGGAAGGGCTTCAAAATTTACCCCTAAGAAAATGTGACACCACTACAGCACCTGCACACGTCATCATATGTCATTGTGAGCTCTTGCTTCATATGAGATCAGATGATCTGCTGTAGTGATGCTAGCTTTATTTTTTGGTATTTATCTTCAGGAAATCACTGAAGGCATATATTATGTTATCATAACTATCTAATGTGGCAATAAGATCGTAACTGTACTGTGCATTTACACCGTGGACATATTCATCTATGTAAACACACGAAAACATTACACCAGACACTGTAAAAAGCACATTTCCAGGCACTAAACTTTTCTGACAGGGTATTCAAGTGTCATCGAGTGTCAGGATGTTGTGGGACTGCTGTCCAAGAGTTATTATTATGAATTATAGATAGGGAAATTTAGCGTTTTTTGTTTCAGCAGGTTTTTTTTTTAAGCATGCCGGTAAAACACGAACGCAGTTATGAATATATTAAAACATGTGTTTGTTTGTTGTAAAAATTTGTAATAATGACAAAAAAAAAATACAAATTTGTGCATCTTCTGACTTCTGGGTGCAGCTATCCATGCCGTTGTGGCTGGTGTATTCTGGGAAATTTTCTTACTCCTTTGTTTTGAGTGTGGTCATGAAAAAAATCTCTCTTTCGAGGGCTATCTATCCCTTCCCCTTAGCCCTACGCCTTCAAGATAAAGAGAATTGGGACACCCCTATCCCTTTACGTGAATGCGTAAAACTAGCAGGTGGAATTGGGATTGGGCCTTAAAATCTTTACACGCATTGACTTAGAGACTGTTTAGATGCAGGTCACTGATGAGAGGATGGCGGATGTTTACTGTATGATGACCGAAATGGCTTTAAACACCCAGCAGGCATCAACATGACGTCAGATTGACGTTATTTTCCAACGTCATGGGGACTATGCATTTTGTTTGGAAATGAAAATAGGGGTGACGTCAAAACCCAACGTTGTGTGAATGTTACCACCATGACATCTATCAGACGTTGGATTTTAGTTGCCATACCTGACGAATAAATGTCAGTATTTGATGTCAATATGACGTTGGTTTAAGATGTTGACTCGACGTTAGATTTTGGTTACTTTCCAACACAACCTAAAATCAACCAAATATAAACGTCATTTGACGTTGTTATTGAACGTCCAAATAATGTTGTCCTTAGACGCTGACTAGACATTGAATTTTGGTCAACTGACGTCACAACTTAAATCTAACCTAATATTAACATCTTATGACAATGTGTGCCTAAATAAATGCACTACAGAATGTTACGTTTACACACATCCACAATTTCATGTACATCAGCTTTTTAGAGCGTAATACTTACTACTCACTACTCTTGAGTACTTTTTAAAGGGCTACTTTTTACTCATTCTTAGAGTAATATTCACAACAGATACCTTTACTCTACTTGCACTACATTTTTAAGCAAGTAATGGTACTTTTACTTAAGTATGATTTTTCAGTACTCTGGTCATGTCCTTGGGAACTAATAACACTGCTACAACCATCCACATTTAGCAGTCAAGCAATAGCCGTGTGCTTTGAATTCCAATGAATTTATGGTAACTATCAGCAATACACTGAAAAAAATATTCGTTGGATTTACTTTTTTTTAAGGTAAGTGGTTGCAAACAATTTATGTATATGGGCTGAATTTAAGCTAATTAAATGTAGTTATGTTCAACGTTTAAATTCAGCCCATAAAAATTGTTTGCAACCACATACCTTAAAAAGAAAATTATCAATGCGTAGTGCTGTGTTTTAAGACTTTACAACCAGTATGAGAATCTAATTCAAAAACAAAGCCAATGGTGAATTAGCTTCCAAATCACGCACTGTACAACACCAGAAATAGTGGCTACCAAAAAGCCAAAGGAAACTGCCGAAAAAGTCCAACATTGCAGCACACTCCACCTCCCACAGGTCCAGCATCATTACTTTCAGCCTGTCATTTTCTGCAGCATAAACACTCATTCAAAATCAGCTGACAGCGTCCGCTTGCATAGGAGATCCACAAACACAACATCTTTCCACTGAAAGCGATCGCATTAGCATGTTCAAACACAACAACACCACCAAAAATAGCACCCTTCCATTTCTTATGATACCCAAGCAGGTTTGCATGTGAGATTGCATGTGTGTGTGTGTGTGTGTGTGGGAGGAGAGCGATTGAGAAAGAGAGAGAGAGAGGTTAGGTAAGGAGATATGTGGGGAGGGTGGGGTTCGGTAAGCTCACCATGCTCAACCCAAATCCCGCATTGGGCTGGCAGGCGGGTGTAGATCTGTCCTCCCTCTCCGTCCACGGACACACACAGTCCCTGCGAGCGTCTCAACGATGGCCAGCTCATCCACACACACTACAGCCCAGCGTCAGGACGCACGCCAGTGGATATTTCCTCCAGAAGAGTCCAATGGAAGAGCGAAGGCTTGAAGGGAAGGCACCTTCGTGGGATATAATCACTCCTCGGATGAATAAACCGTAAAAATGAAGCCGGCAGCCTGGCACCTTGTAGTCTTCACAGGCGTTCTGCGCACTGGAGAATCCCTTCGACAGGAATGAGAGAGCGGTGGTGGAGCGAGCACAGAGAGAGAGAGAGAGAGAGAGTCTACTGCTATACTCTATCAATGGTGCAGTGCTGCTGTTGTCATGGAGACCACTGGGGAGGAGGCTGGTAAAGTGGTGAGGGGGAGTGAGGGAACGAGAGAGAGAGAGAGAGAGAGAGAGAGAGAGAAGGTGCTCTGCAGAGGGACACTGGAGTGCTGGAATGAGTATGGAGAGGGTTCTATATTCTATATATTTCTACACTGTGACCTCACGTTACCCTTCAAAACACCTTCTAATAGTCTATGCATCTACAAGTCCATTCATCAGTCTACGTTCAGCTCGCGCTTTCAGCCTGTCTGCGCCACTTCCTCCTTTTATTTTTCCTTCCATTCAATGTTGAAGAAGGGCCTGAATTAAATAAGATTTAAATCTGAACTTTTGAATCATTATATTTTTAAACAAATATAAAAGCTTTTTTATTTTTACACCCCACCCCCCACCACCACCACCACTATACAAATGGTTTGGTAACACTTTAGAATGACGGTCCATTAGTTCATGTATTCACTAACATTAACAAAGTAGGAATAATCTTATACTGCTTTTATTAATCATAGTTCAAGATTTGCTAATGCATTATTCAAATCTAAAGTTGTACATGTTAACATTAGTTAACCCCCTGTGCTGTTGGGGATGTTTTCATCCACTCTGGGGGGGATTTTGAGACTTAATTTGGCCACAACTTTCTGTGTTTCAGCTAGCAGAATGAATTTTCGTGACTTATTCATTCATTCATTTTCTTTTCGGCTTAGTCCCTTTATTAATCTGGGGTCGCCACAGCGGAATGAACCGCCAACGTATTCAGCACATGTTTTACACAGAGGATGCCCTTCCAGCTGCAACCCATCATTGGGAAACATCCATACACACTCATACACTACGGACAATTTAGCCTACCCAATTCACCTGTACTGCATGTAGGAGCACCCGGAGGAAACCCACACGAACATAGGGAGAACATGCAAACTGACCAGAACATGCACAGAAACTCCAATTGACCCAGCCGAGGCTCGAACCAGCAACCTTCTTGCTGTGAGGCGACAGCACTACCTATTGCGCCACTGCGTCACCCTCAATGATACACTCCAGGCAAATTTACTGCCATTTTGTTATGTTTAGGATGAAAACATCCACTGAATTAAATTGCCAGATAAATATCTATATATTTTTTTTTGCATAAACTTGTTAATCAACCTCAGTCCTGATCAAAATGACTAAATTGTAGGGGTGTCAAAATTATTAGTTTCTTCGGTGCACCATGATGTAAACGTGGACAATTCAGTATCGATTCAGTAATAGATCATAACAGGTTATTATGTACTGACGTCATTTATCCTATTTGCACGATGTCGCAGTAAAATACTATGGTGCAGGAGGCAAGTGCGAGTATTTACAACACAGAAACTGCACAATTCACTGCATGTGTTTGCTGGACAGTCTTACACTGACACTGAAGCTACAGCAGAAGCCCTGAAAGTAAACTCCACTTCTCTCTCCCTCTCTCTCTGTGACCCCTTTAACCTGCTGGTGTGATGTTTCCTCTCTTCTCGGCTGTTATAGCAATACTTGTGGATCCAGACATGAGCCTGTCTTCAGAGCGAGTTTTCTCCACCACGTCGATCATGGATCAGTCAGTTTGTCAGTGTCACTCATCGGTGAACAGCGCCAGAGTGTTAGAGCCAATCGCAGCCTTCTCTGTTGAGCGCGTGACAAATCACAGGCGTTTAACAACTCGCTTGATAACGCTTTAAAAGCAAGCAGGATAATATTTACGTTTGTTTATTTGTTATAAATGCTCACGTTGTTTTGTGCATGTACTTGTGTTTTGTTTGATGCATTCAAAGAGCAGGTCTGAAAGAGAGTTTTGTCTGAGCAGGTAAAATCAAAGGTACAGTTCATATCTCTGACTGTTGTATTAAAACACAGGATTGTATTACAAAAACATATAAAATGTGTTGTTTTTAATACAAGAATCCTTGTGCTGTGAAGTAAAATATAAACTTGTGTATGAAAAGCATCGTCAATGCACCGTGTTGCACCGAAATATCAAATTGAACCAAATTGATAGCATGATAATCGTAACTGAACCAAACTATGAGACCAGTGCAGGTTCACACCTCTACTAAATTACTTAGAACATTATTTTGAGGAACTGAAATAGACCTGTTGGGTTTTGGAGCATATGAAGCATAAGAATGGGACGTGTGTTTGGATATAACTCGTTTTTTGACCACACTTTGTTATTATTGTCATTTATTCAATTGCTGGAAATTAGAACTGAATTTAGAAATAGTTATAAATAAAAAAATATAAAAAGGAGTAAAGTAAAATAAAGTAAAATAAAATAAAGAGATAATAAAGGAAAAATAAATAAAATGGAGGAGGCTCGTTCTTTATCCCTGCGCTGCAAATTGTCTGTTTAATTGTTTTCTCGTAAGTGAAGCGTTTAGTCTTTCTTACAAAGTCTGACATATAAGCAAATGCGTCACGCAACTGACTCTTAAAGGGAATAGGAGATGAGATTCTGATTGGTTTAATGCACGTTATGTTCAAAACACACCCAGAACTCATTAAGAGAATAAGCACAACCCCAGCAGGCACAGGACGTCAACATGACGTCATATTGACGTTGTACCTCAGCGTACCCCAAAGTACCCCAACGTCGTGGGGACGTTGGATTTTGTTTGGAAATAAAAAATGGGTTGACATCAGAACCCAACATCAGACCGATGTCAATGTCCAACATCCAACCAAAAATCAACTGAATATAAACGTCTAATCAGGTTACACCTTGACGTTGTGTGCCATCTATCAGACATTGGATTTTGGTCACTTTCCAACACAACCTAAAATCAACCAAATATCAACGTCCAATTAGGTTACACCTTGAAGTTGTGTGCCGTCTATCAGACATCTATTAGACGTTGGATTTTGGTCTAACGTCTACCAAATATCAACGTAATTTGACATCGTTATTGGACGTCAAAATAACGTTGTCTTTAGATGCTGGCTAGATATTGAATTTTGGTCACCTGACATCATGACCTAAATATAACCTAATATTAACCCTAATATAACCCTGTTAGACCATTTGCCAGGGTGCAGAGTGAATTTTTCCGTCCTTAAAATAGCAAAAGTGGATTGAGACATGCCCTTACACTGCAAAAAATGTATTTCTTACTTATTTTTTGTCTTGTTTCTAGAACAAACATCCAAAAATTCTTATATCAAGAAGCATTTTCTAGGAAAACAAAATATATTGTCTTGTTTTCAGAAATAATATGGCAAAATTAAGTGAGTTTTTCCTAAAAACAAGCGAAGCAATCTGCCAATGGGGTAAGCAAAATAATCTTGTTTTTCCTTTTGACATAAGATTGTGTTGCTTACCCCTTTGGCAGATTATTTTGCTTGTTTTAAGGTAAACCTCATTTAATTTTGGCACATTATTTCTTAAAACAAGACAATATGTTTTGCTTGTCTAGAAAATTCTTCTTGATTTAAGAATTTTTAGATATTTGGACTAGAAACAAAAAAATCCATGCGCTTTAGACTTTGTGCCTAGTTCTTAAAAATAGAGCCCATGGTCTTTGATTCATCAGTATCTGAATCTCTGTCCATTATTGTGCTGTGCGTATCCATTTTTGTCTGACGCTGGTTATCCTTGAAGCAGACACCTCCCAATACCCCATTCTACTTCCGGTAAAAGGAGAAGAACCAAACTCATTTAAAGCAACAGACCCAAAACAGATCTGACCCAAAAATGTACATCTTCAACAGGGTATAATAAATGATCTGATGGGTATTTTGAGCTGAAACTTCACAGACACATTCAGGAGACACCATAGACTTGTAAAAAGAGCCACAATTGGTGTTATTTAAATCTAAAATGACCAAAATACAACACGTAAACACATCATTTTATTAGTCTTTTTTTTTAGCAAGTAAAAATCTTACTGTTAAGAACTGAAAGGACCATAAGATAAGTAAGCAAGCAGGTAGCTAAGCAAATAACTAAATAAATGGATGGATAGTTGAATCAGTGAATGAATTGGTTTAAACTGCTCCTTTAACATGCACCATTTTCTCTGTTTTGTTCGATTTGAGCTCCTCTTGTGGAGTTGCGAGGGTCTTAATGACGGGTGGAGATCATTAGGGCCTCCTGCTGCTCTCGCTAATGTTCTGTTGGAAATGATCTCCTCTTCTTGTCTTGTCCTTAATCCAAACTTGACATCCAGAGCACTTGAGCAATGAGCTGCTATAACAGAGTGACATGTTTGTATCGGTTCACGCACATATTTTCCCATTTTCTTGGTGAGCATTAATAGAACGGAGCAGGGGTCTTCAACGGGTGGTGTGTGACGACACGGCAGGGGGTCTGCCAATTATTGTTGGATTTCAAATTAATTTGAGTGAAAAATAAGCTCGGTATAAAAACAAAGGTATTCAGCTGGCAGCAAAATAAGTTATAGTACGGCTAGATCTAGTAAATGACTGTGTATATCAATAAATAATGTCTGCTTTGTGATGTGAGTACTATAACTATATCAATACAAACACTACAGTTCAAAAGTTTAGCTTTTAAAACTTGTAATGTCTTTAAAGTGCTCACCAGTGCGCCATTTATCTGATAAACAAATAAAAAAAATAATGTAGCTATATTGTGAAATTTCTCATTTGATACATTTCTCGACACGGTGGCGCAGTGGGTAGCACGATCGCCTCACAGCAAGAAGGTCGCTGATTCAAGCCTCGGCTGGGTCAGTTGGCATTTCTGTGTGGAGTTTGCATGTTCTCCCGGTGTTCGAGTGGGTTTCCTTTGGGTGCTCCGGTTTCCCCCACAAGTCCAAAGACATGTGGTATACAGGTGAATTCAGGTAGGCTAAATTGGCCGTAGTGTATGTGAGTGTATAGGTGTTTCCTAGTGATGGGTTGCAGCTGGAAGGGCATCTGCTGCATAAAACATTTGCTGGATTATCAAGATTAAGATTAATAAAGGGACTAATGCCGAGTTCAGACTGCATGATTTTCAAAGTAGTCGTGTCACATATGTTTTCACACTGTATGACTATCTGGACTAGTGTTCTGTCTGCGCTGTGTTTACACTGTAGGATGGCTCAGCGACAGGAAAGTTCACATTGCATGACTTTAAAATAGGAAGAATCACGGACAACTTTGTCCAAACTACGTCTCACAGCCAAACTAACGCGAGAAGTGACATGGAACAACGCGAGGTCACGTAATATATCTTTCGTTATTAACTACATAATGTAAACAGAAGGCTTTAGCTTTAGAAACTTGTGTTGCTCACCTGGCTTTCTCCTCAACGATTTCTCCTCAACTTTTTTTTTACTTTTTGACCTGATTGTAATATTGATCAGATGACACGTCAAACTGACACAGTGCTCGTGCCAATTTTACACTTGTTTTTCCTCCATTTCTTGGGTCCAAAGCAACTGAAAATGAGCTCTTTAAGCTTCTCCCCCAGCCTCCCGCTGGCCTGCAGGTAACCACGCTAGTGAATGCTGCTCTCTCTTTGGCTGTAGGTGATCACGGATGATATTTTCAGTGAGAACACATTCACACGGCATGATTTGCATCGCAGACAGCTCCAGATATTTAGCATGCCAAATATCTCACAGGCATCGACGACTCATCAAATTCTCTTATATCGCCTCCTTGATTGTTCATGCTGTGTGATTGTCACTCGTGTGCACGAGCATCGATTTGCCTGTGATTTTAGGAATTTGTCGGCGATTTCTCAAAACCTGTCGGCGAGTCAAAATCAGGGCTAAAATCATGCAGTCTGAACTCGGCATAAGCTAAAAAGAAATGAACGAATGAATGAACTTGTCTCTATAGCGGTATACTGTAAAATGCCATTTATTCCTGTGATGCAAAGACAAATTACTCCAATCTCCAATTACTGTAAGAAAAGTTGGGTTCCACACAATCAAGTTGAGTTGGGACAACATGAAGTAATTAAGTTACTTATCAGTTTTTTTACAAATTAAGTTGGATTAAACATAAAGCAATTAAGTTGTCCCTGCAAAAAACAAGAATTGTGTTGTTTTAGATCATTTTGAATAAGTAGTTTGAACAAATTGCAAACATAATTTTTTTGAGTGCATGATCATTCAGAAATCATGCTAATACAATGATTTTCTATGATCATTGATTATCATTTATTATTATCATAGTAAAAAACAGTTTCTATCTATCTTTCTTTCCATATTGACATGATAGCATCACGCAGTTGCTGCAGATTTGTCGGCTGCACATCCATGATGTGAATCTCTCATTCCACTACATCCCAAAGGTGATCTATTGGATTGAGAACTGGTGACTGTGGAGGCCATTTAAGTACAGTGAACTCATTGTCATGTTCAAGAAACCAGTCTGAGATGATTCGTGCTTTATGACATGGCGCGTTATCCTGCTGGAAGTAGCCATCAGAAGATGGGTACACTGTGGTCATAAAGGGATAGACATGGTCAGCAACAATACTCAGGTAGGCTGTGGTGTTGACACGATGCTCAATTGGTACTAATGGACCCAAAGTGTGCCAAGAAAGCATCCCCCACACCATTACACCACCACCAGCAGCCTAAAACTTTGATACAAGGCAGGATGGATCCATGCTTTCATGTTGTTGATGCCAAATTCTGACCCGATCATCTGAATGTCGCAGCAGAAATCAAGACTCATCAGACCAGACAACGTTTCTCCAATCTTCTATGGTCCAGTTTTGGTGAGCCTGTGTGAATTGTAGCCTCAGTTTCCTGTTCTTAGCTGACAAGAGTGGCACCCGGTGTGGTCTTCTGCTGCTGTAGCCCATCCGCCTCAAGGTTGAACGTGTTGTGTGTTCAGAGATGCTCTTCTGCAGACCTCAGTTGTAACGAGTGGTTATTTGAGTTACTGTTGCCTTTTTATCAGCTGGAACCAGTCTGGCCATTCTCCTCTGACCTCTGGCATCAACAAGGCATTTGCGCCCACAGAACTGCCGCTCACTGGATATTTTCTCTTTTTCTGACCATTCTCTGTAAACCCTAGAGATGGTTGTGCGTGAAAATCCCAGTAGATCAGCAGTTTCTAAAATACTCAGACCAGCCCGTCTAGCACCAACAACCATGCCACGTTCAAAGTCACTTAAATCCCCTATCTTGCCTATTCTGATGCTCGGTTTAAACTGCAGCAGATCGTCTTGACCATGTCTACATGCCTAAATGCATTGAGTTGCTGTCATGTGATTGGCAGATTAGAAATTTGCGTTAACGAGCAGTTGGACAGGTGTACCTCATAAAGTGGCCGGTGAGTGTATATATTAGTCAAGCCCAATTTTTTCAATAGGGCAATTATGGAATGTAATAAATGCATAAAAATATAAATGTGCAACATAAACAAATTATATGCAAAATCCCCAACGTATTTTGTGTAACGTTGTATGCTCATTTACAGCTCTGTTGAAGTAAAAAAAAAAACTTTACAGCTTAAATAATACACAGGTTTTAACAGAAAAATTATTATATGTGAATAGTAAATCATAAGTGTGCCATTTCTGCTTTTAAAATAAAAAATGGCCCACATTCGTTCCCATTGTAAGTGCCTCCTCATAACCCTTATTATCTTTTGATTAAAGGAGTGAGGTTTGAAATAATCTTTTGTAATAATCCATTAACATCAGCTCTCAAATGCGGTTTATAAAGCTTTTACCAAACACAGAATATTCCAGATTGGTAAAGCCCAAGGTTTCTGCCTCATCCGTGTTCCCCATGAATCAGACTCAACCCTGGACGCTCTCAAATAAAGACATAAAATATTAAAGATCAAGCAGACTAAACGCATCAGCGATTGCAACAAACAGTTCAGTCTGGCCAAAAATGTGACCTGAATACTAGTTTGGGGTCTAACTTTCCTCGCAGCTTGACTTTGCTCTCTGCCTTGTATTTGTGCTGCTAAAACGGGCAGAGATTTATGGCTTTAATATCACTGGATGTCTCTCTGTCCTCTGAATGTCAAGCACCAGCCCTGCATGATAAACGCTTCACTGTACATGCACTGTATATGGAGAACATAAGAAATCTGAAGCTATTTTGGGGGGGGGGGGGGGGGGGGCACTCAAAGAAATAGTGGGGGTGTTGTTTTCTCTACAATACAAATCAATTATGCTCGTGGAAAGCTGAAGTTCATCAGGTCAGCTGATACACACACAACTGTCTTATAGTAATGGATTGTATGGATGCACGAGGTGATATGATAGTATATGCATATCAGGTAGGGGTGGGTAATATAAGGGTAATATAAATTTTATATCACAATATTTTCCACTGACCAGGTGATAATCGATATTATTAAATTATTTATTTTCCTTCGGCTTAGTCCCTTTATTTATCAGGGGTCGCCACAGCGGAATGAACCGCAAACTATTCCAGAATATGTTTTACACAGCAGATGCCCTTCCAGCCACAACCCAGTACTGGGAAACACCCATACACACGCATTCACATACACTTATACACTATGGCCAGTTTAGTTTTTTTCAATTTCCCTATAGCGCATGTGTTTTGGACTTCGGGGGAAACAGGAGCACCCAGAGGAAACCCACGCCAACACAGGGAGAACATGCAAACTCCACACAGAAATGCTAACTGTTGATGTTTGTTAGGGAACCAAATAATATTCTTTGATACCCTGAAGACGGAAAATGTGCAGTGCTGGTGGTCCCCCAGGAACGTGGTCGAGAAACACTTGTGAGATGCGTTCAGCCATCGACATCTATAGTAGGAACGAAAAAATACTATGGAAATTATGGCTGTACATCTTCAGCATATCTTCATCTGTGTTCAGCAGAAGAAAGAAACCCAAACTGAACAAGTTAGGAACAAGTGGAGCATGAGTAAATAAATTATGACAGAATCTTCATTTTTGAGTGAAACGTCCCTTTAAAGAGTCCTGAAACCCGTCTGAAGTCCAGATATTGCACTAAAATAACAGAGAGCTATAATAGAAACATCACACCCTTTCTTGTAGTAGGTCATGTTTGTCTAGGTGTAAACTGCAAAGTGTCTCACTCGAGCACTTGTGATCAGACCACCTGTGATGAATCTCAGTGGCAGGTCTGCTCTTTTTCTTTTTTTTTTTGGTAAAGTGCTTCTTTATGGATGTAAAGAGGAGCTGGTTGTTCTCAAGAAAAGGGCTAATCATGTCCTTGTAATTACGGTATGGATTGAGGAGGAAAAGTGAAAGCAGATCGACAGTGTAATTTCATCAAAACAATTAATGGGCATTAGGGGGAAATATCATTTTGCCTCTTTCCACATGGATCTATAGGGATAGAAGCAGGGCTTTACATTAACACCCGCCAACCCGCCAAATGCGGGTAGATGCGGGTAGCCACTTTGGCTGGTTGAAGATCATTTTTAAATTATAGTTATCTTAAAAGCAGGGTCCGACAATAGAGATGGCCCAATATGAGTGCAAATGTCACCTTAGAATCGAGAAGCAGCATGACCGACAGAAATAACATTAGCAGGAGCAAAGAAAAGCAAGTGAATACCGAATGAGAGGATGATCACTCACGCACACAGGTGATGTGATGCACGCTCCCATTGCCTGGCATGAAGCAACCGAGCCTAGAAGAAACGCAGCTGCTGCGGTCGGTTCTCTTTCAAATAGACTGGACAAAAAGTGATGCTCGTGCACACACAGTCCTGCTGCTTCCAAAAGCTCCGGATGTTTCTAAAATATGTGTTGTTGTTAGCAGCAGCGGTTGCCGGTTTTGTTTTAATTATTCTTTTAACAGAACAGATTATGGGCCTAACGTTACCCTTGTGCGCATGATCATCCTTTATTATCACACGGTATGTTTTTCACCTGCTTTCTTTTGCTTTGTTAATATGGTTTAATTATCATTGTTACAATAACATGCTTTAATAGCAGATTAACTCCTCATGTATGTTTAGTTAACTAGTGATCTGAGAGACATTTAGCCTGGAAAGACTAGGCTACTGTGCATAGTTTTAGATACATGGCAATAATTATTTTAAGTTTATTAAGAAAGTTTTTGTTGAATATTAAGAGCATGTATACAGCTATATTTAGCATGTTTTGACATATTATTTAACATTTGTGGCTAAGAAATAATTATTTATTTATTTTTGGTGTGGGCAGAGATAAATTTGGTAAATCCTCAGTGTTGAGCTCTGAAAAGTCCTGTGAAATAAAAACTAATTGCAATGCGACACCGTGAAACCACAGCCCATTTGCTCATGCACATTGAGTAGAGTCATACACACAAAAAAGTGAAATGAATGAGGAGGCATGTGGACATAACACAAAGTCTAAATCAAGTCATTTTAGCATACCAAAGTCAAATTTATGCATATAAAATATATGTTCCCAACAACAAAATTGTGGCTAGTGAAAATGGTGAGTGGCTAGTAATGTTGGAAAACTACTAGCCACAATGGCTGGTGATCAAAAAGGTTAATGTCAAGCCCTGGATAGAAGTAACAGTATTGATTTTTAAAATTATTAATTATTTCTGTTTTATTTATCATCTGAGTCTTAACAATCTTTTATTTTGAAAAATCTTTTTTTCTGAAAAATGACTGTATTCTCTCGCTTATATCAAGGTCACTTGAGCGCCCAAATTTAACCTCCAAGCAGCAAAATCAGTAAGAAACAGACATCTTTGGAAAGTTTCTTTGCGAAGGGGAAAAGGTCCAGTAAAGGACCAGCGCATTGCCAAGGAATAGATCCTCAACCCATTTGTCAACAAATCAGGTGAATCCAGCATGACTGTGCAAGAAGATCAACTGCTGGAGATCGTAAATGATGTTCGCAAATCGCGTCTTTTCTAGAGTTCGTTATTTCCAACAGAGGTGAGCGAGTCACGTGACAAGAACTGACTGATCAGCTTCGTACTTTTTATGTAATATACACATTTCGGTAGGACACAGAACACCCAAACACTGCAGTGCTTTGTAATTTTCTCCATAAATAAAACTTGGATCAGAGCGACAGCAATGTTTTGTCAGCTTTTCATCCTCGGAGAAAACGGCTGATGATCGCCTAGCACCACCTACGAACCACCGCACCCAAATGTTGACCGGTCCGCATTGATAAAAAAGTTGGGGACCACTGCTCTAGTGGATTTGTGAAAACAAAAACTGCAAGAAATTGTAGAATTGTACATATTTGTTGGTTCTTAAAAATGTAGTCCTGGGCACATATTTCTTGAGTTGAATATAAAATCAATCCACACAGGAAAATAAGAAAAAAACAC
>CAIGQZ010004081.1:3808146-3818788 GCA_903798205.1 Danio tinwini
GTGTTCATGTGGGTTTCCTCTGGGTGAATTGATTGTAGTGTATGAGTGTGTTGTGTGAATGAGTGTGGAGGTTTCCAGTGATGGATTGCAGCTGGGAGGGCATCCACTGCGCAAAACATGCTGGATAAGATGGCGGTTCATTCCGCTGTGGCGACCCCAGATTAATAAAGGGACTAAGCCGAAAAGAAAATGAATGAATGATTACATGTGTCATAAAACAAGACTGAAACAACTTAGCTCAATGGAGAGTATTAGACTAAATTACATAAATCTTTAACAAAAAAAAAAAAAAGGTTTCCATTTCCATTTGACAACCGATATCCCTCACCTTACCCCAACCCAACATTAGCATTGACTGGGGAGGTTCTTTTGTTTCCCAAGGCATGAATCTACTACATATGCATGAACCATTACACCTTTTCTGGATTATACACTCCTTGTGATAAAAAAACTGGTTTCCAAAACTAAAAAAAATGTATTCTTGCTTCAAAAAGACTGAAAATAAGTATTAATAATAAATAAAAATAATACATATTTGAGCCAACAATACTGATTTTCTCAAAGGTCTTATTCAGATATATTTATTATGATTTTGGCTTTGTTTCTGTTACGTTTATTCCCCTAAAACATACTAACCATGCATAATCTTTATTATTTTTTGAATGCAAGCACATACAGTTGAAGTCAGAATTATTAGCCCCCCTTTGATTTTTTTCCTTTTTTAAATATTTCCCAAATTATGTTTAACAGAGCAAGAGCAAGGAAATGTTCACAGTATGTCTGATAATATTTTTTCTTTCTGAAAAAGTTTTATTTCTGCTAGACCAAAAGCTCATCTTAATTTTTTTTAGAACAATTTTAAGGTCAAAAATATTAGCCCCTTTAAGCTTTTTTTTTTTTTTGCGATTGTCTACAGCAGGGCTATTCAATTGGCGGCCCACGGGCCGAACCCGGTCCCCGAGGCAATTTGTTCCGGCCCTCCAAATAGTGTGACCAAGACATCAAAAATAAATTTAGTTCAGTCGAAAAACAGCCGCTGCAGAGGCTGCTCATGCCACATTGTACAATGCAGTGATGTTATGTAGTTTCAAAATACAATATATAAACATTTTAATGTAGAAAAATACAATGTGGGTGCCTTAAGGAGACAAAAATACAACATATGAACTCTTATATGCTGTTGTGTTATCACTCATATAGCAAGTCATATCTCGCCGGCCCTTCGTTTGGGATGCTTTTCATGAACTGCCCCCATGACAAACTAATTGAATAGCCCTGATCTACAGATTAAACCATCCCTGTACAATAACTTGCCTAATTACCCTAACCTCTCTAGTTAACCTAATTAACCTATTAATTCTTTAAATGTCACTTTAAGCTGTGTAGAAGTGTCTTAAAATATCTAGTCAAATATTATTTACTGTCATCATGGCAAAGATAAAATAAATCAGTTATTATAAATGAGTTATTAAAACTATTATGCTTAGAAATGTGTTGAAAAAATATTCTCTCTGTTAAACAGAAATTGGGGAAAAATAAACAGGGGGGCTAATAATTCAGGGGGGCTAATAATTTTGACTTCAACTGTACATTCATCTTTGTTGCACATCATTTTAGGCCAGTCTTTGCTGAAATAAATAAAATTACATGATAGCAAAGAGTATGTTATAAGTAGAAGAAATAAGCACAAATATCAGCACATATCTAAAGACAAAAATGCCCCCCCCCCCCCCCCCCCCCAAAAAAAAGACCCCAGAGGGTTAATTAAAACAACCACAGAGGGCTATTTAAATGGTCCACAGGCCACATATCTCCACTGCAAGCTTTCGATTATCCACTGCTAAATTAGCTTCAGCCATTCCATGTACATCGGTGATTGCTCGCCTCTCGTTTTCTTAAGGAAATTGCTGTCTTGTTACAGCACATCAAACTGGAATTTACTGTCACAACAATCAATTTTCCATTAAGAAGCGAGCAGGGGAGGTGTGAGGGTAAGATGAAGACATACATTTCTTTGATTACGCTAAGGAAATAAGACAAGAATTATCCCAGCAGTATAAACAATCAGGACCGTTCCATCCAGCATAACGACATTAACACAATCAACAGGACAGTGAGATTTTACTCTGAGCATTAGAAATCTCTTCACAATGGTGCACCGTAAACCCTAATGTTGTCTTTGCTTAAACAATTAAGTTGACTGAACATAACTTAAAATTAAGCATTTTGGTCCTATGACTTAAAAATATGAGTTTATTTAACTTATGTACCATGAAAATGCATAAACTTAAGATTTCAAGTGTAGAGAGCCCAAAATCATAATTAATCTTTTTTTTTAAATAGGTCAATTTCACAAATGTAGTCTTGACTGTGTTTTGTAGACTATACTTAAATTGTTCAGTTCACCAATCTTAGTACTTAGTTTGGTGAACTGAACAATTTAAGTATAGTCTACAAAACCGGCAAGTTAAATAAACGTAACTTTGCAAGTTTTGGGAGACTCCATTACTCAATTAAATTGAGGCAACGAGTTTACTCAATTAATTTAGTTCAGTCAACTTAATAGGGTTTTCAGTGTGGCATGATTTAGATCTTCTATTGGGATGATCAAAGTTCAGGTCGACATGCCACATTTAGTTTGCTTAAAGGGGTAGTTCACCCAAAACTGAAAATGGTGTCATCATTTACTCACTTTATTTTTTTAAGTTTTGTTGAAGGGCAACACGGTGGCTGAGTGGTTAGCACTGTCGCCTTACAGCAAGAAGGTTGTGTTGAACTGTTACGTTATATGTTGTTATTGTTATATTTTGTTATTTGTTTCTGTGTTTTCTGTTTTGTGTGTGTTAACAGATCGTCTCTCATTTGATGGAAAAAATATCGTCTTGTTTTAAGAAATAATGTCAAAATTTGAGTTTTTACGTTACAACAAGCTAAATAATCTGACAATGGGATAAGCAAATTTTTTTTTTGTATAATATATTTTCAATATTTTGACATATTATTTTTTAAAACGAGACACTATTTTTGAACACAGGCTCATTGTGAATACAAAGCCCCGTATACATTTCTGGATAGAGCGAATTATGTAGCCAGCGGTACGTCTGGCTGCATTTCGTCTTTAAAACGAATACTACAGGGGCGATATTACGCAGGCGACGGCTTCTGTTTCTTTTCCTGCTAGCAGCTGACCGCTTACCTCTATATGGACGGGTTTTCCGCTGTTACCAGTTTGTCCAGTGGCTCACCGCGTATGTCAGTGGACTTGGGAGGCGGATTGGAGTTGACCGCAACAACGGGGTTCGAGTCGGGCGAAGAACGGTTCCAGAAAGCAGGAAAGAAAAAAAAGCCAAAAAAATAATAAACAACAGGGTAAGAATGTGGTAAAATCTGAAAACGTGGTAAAAATCTGGTGGCCATGAGGGCTTTTATTTTTCTGGATAGCTTTTGAAAACACTATAGGTTGGGTTTAGGAAATGGGGTGGGTGAGGCGATCGGTCGGTCGGTCGGTCAGTCAGCCGACAGCAGCCTCTGGTGGATTTATGTGAGAAAAGCAGGCGTGATTGGAACTCGCGAGAGAAATTTGAGATCTGAAAAAGCGTACAAAATAAAACAAAAAAAAAAACAGCCAAAAAAGCATACCTCCTACGACGTATTTCGCTCTCTCCAGAAATGTATACCAGGGTACGTATCTATGATGAATCTGGGTTGATATTTTTGCATGTCTATAAAATGCCCCTCGATTTAAAAATTTTGTAATTTTTGAAAATAATTATTGGATTTTGAAAGTGTATTAAGTCTGTTTGGAAGTTGATTCTTCTGTTTCTGCTGCAACAAACTCGAAAAGATCTTCGTTCCAGCCAGATTTAGTTCAAAATGACGTCATTTGAGTTTGTTCTTTGATTTCATTTGAAGTATGCAGGGGCTTTATCTCTGCTTCATGCTATCATGATAATAAGTGTTTAATACTTTAGCTCATGCATCAAAATGATTTCTACAGGAATCCAATAGGATATAATGATTCCCATGATTCCACACTTACTCTCGGTATAATTAAACAACACTTTTGTTTGTCTTGAATACACGCCCTCTAGTAATGAAAATGACATACTGTGCCTTTAATACTGGTTTATACAGTTGAAGTCAGAATTATTAGCCCTCCTGAATTATTAGCCCCCCTGTATATTTTTTCTTAATTTTCTGTTTAATGGAAATAAGATTTTTTCAACACATTTCTAGACATAATAGTTTTAATAACTCATTTCTGATAATTGATTTCTTTTATCTTTGCCGTGATGATAGTGCATAATATTTGACTAGATATTTTTCAAGACACTAATATTCAGGTTAAAGTGACATTTAAAGGCTTAACTAGGTTAATTAGGCAAGTTAGGGTAATTAGGCAAGTCATTGTATAACACAAAAAAAATAAACAATTCTAGGTGCGTTCCAAATCGCATACTCATGCACTATTTTATGCCATTTTGTAGTATAAATAGTGTAAGTAGTGCATTCACACTGAAAATTATGATGCACTCATTCAACCGGTAAAATGAAGTGTGTAATGATGGACACTTCACGCACTCAACAACCGCAGCTTTGCTCACGTATTGGATAGGGCGGAGCTATCGGGCACTCATGTTGGATAACTTTATTTATTTTGGATTGTAAAAGCAAAATTCTCCAACAAGAGTGATTATAGCGCCTTAAACTCATGACAGGTATTATTTGGTAGTTTGGTCATTTATTTCACTAATTTGGCAACCGTCAAACATCATCTGGGAAACAGTTAGAATTTCCGCTTAGTAAAAAACATTGGTGTTCCATTTGAAACGACACTTCATACATATACTATGCTGTTGAGTGTTTAAGTGCATAAGTACATAGTGTATAAGTGCATAGTGCATTGATCATCAACTGGCGGCCCGCGGGCCAAATCTGGCCCGCTGAGCCGTTCAATCCGGCCTGCGACTGGATTCCAAAATTGTGAGTATCAAAAAGAAAATAGTGGTCCACACTAATAAAGCAACAAAAAATAACAACAACTGAGACTCTTGTCAGAATAACCACCATTTCTGATTATATTTAGGCTACACTTCCAAATGAGGACAGACTCAGACAGACCATGCGGCGTTAAGCATTTATTGTTTTAAACAGGTTTTAGCATAAGTGAAGACCGGGTGGGGTGTAGGCGGAGTGTGTGCAATGTTTGTGGTGAAGAGCAAGGAGGGATGCGGTGGAGAGGGTGCGCGACGTATTTAAGGAGCAGGAGGTAGACGCGCGATTTCCGGGAGGTTATCATTCGTTTGCGGGCATCTGGGAGTCTCTATGCATTTGCAGGAGACTCACAGAACTTCAGCGAGACTTGGGATGTCTGCCTCAGGACTAAAAAAGGAGGAAAATCTGGCCTAACATAAAATAGCATGGTAAATAAATAACCTGGTACCAGAACAAAACAGGTTCACACATCAAATGATGGGCTAGAATTCAAATCACAATGCTGGAACAGGCTACTCACAGTGCTTAATCAATGACTAAAGTTACATGTCCCCTTGTTGACTTAGCCTAATTGAGTTGAGGCAAAATATCTATCACTCCTAGTGGTTGACTGTGGTATAGGTGATGGGAGCCTGAATCAAATGCCTTCAGTTTTGTAATGAAATTGAAAAAGTGTAAACATTAAACATAATGTTAAGCCAAAAGGAGATTTTTATTTGATTTTCTTCTTGGGGGTCCGGCCCTCTGACAAATATAGTTGATGACCCCTGGCATAGTGTATAGTGTGCCATTTGGGACGCAGCTATTGCTTAAGGGAGCCAATAATATTAACCTTAAAATGGTTTAAAAAAAATTTAAAACTGCTTTTATTCTAGCCGAAATAAAACAAATAATACTTTTTCTAGAAGAAAAAATATTATAGGAAACACTAAAAAAAGACTTGCTCTGTTAAACATGTTTTGGGAAATGTTGGAAAAAGAAAAGAAAATTCTGAGGGAGAATTAATTTGACTTCAAATGCACATAATCAAAAAGAATCTAAAACAATAAAGGATATTTCACTCAAACATATAATGTTTTTTAGAGACTGAGTGACTATAAAACATTTCTTCCAGAACATTTTCTGTGTTCTGCAGACAAAAGAATGTTTGTCATTTAATCTGATTTGGAATTACATCAAAATACTGCAATTGATTTTATTTTTAACAAACTATCTTTTCGAGATGAGTCTGAACTTCTTTGCAACCATCTCTTTGCAAGTCGGTTAGTTATGTAAGATCTGTGCATTTAATATCCTACTTCTTTCTGTTCTGTTTGGAATCAACATATTGCTGCTCTCAGCTGTAGTCATATATGATAATAAGGCTCTTATGCAAGAAACCTATTTGCAGATTTCAGTTTGCTATTCAACACCATCATCTCTTAAATGGATAGTTTACCCAAAAATGTAAGTTCTGTCATCATTTACTCAATCTCCACTTGATACACATAACCATTGTGTAATGGGAGGACACTGGACAATGGAGATGAGGAGATCCAAATGTAGTTTATTATGAGATTCGTCAGGCAATGGTCAAAAACAGGGAAAACAGGGTAGCATGTAGGTAATCCAAAGCATAGTGAGAAAAACAGGCGAACATCAGGCAGCACAGACTCAATAACAGAAATACTAGACAAAGATTTGCTTTGTAGTGTTACAGCAAAAACAAGACTCAGCAAAGTGTGTGAGAATGAGAGCAGAGTATATAGTTCATGTAATCTGTCAATAATGATCTTCAGCTGTGTGTGTGTGTGTGTGTGTGTGTGTGTGTGTGTGTGTGTGTGTGTCAGTGTCCAGATTATTGTCAGCTGTGGCAGGAGTTGATGAGTGCAAAGAGTTCTGGGAGTTGTAGTTTGGTTCAGTGGCAGAACTGTAATTCTCCAGCGATCTGCAATTGCTGGTGATCATAGCACATTAACTTCCATAGTAGGAAAAACAAATAGCAGGCCAACAGTTACAGGTTTCTAACATTGTTCTAAATATCTTATTTTGTGTTCAACAAAATCAAAAAACTGAAACTGGTTTGGAACAAATCAAGCATGAGTAAATGATGACAGAATTGTCATTTTTATGTGAACCATCCAGCCTGATCTCACGAGGAAACATAAGTATTTTACGTTTTGTCAGTTTAGTGGCTAATTCGTACGAATTCGTACGAGTTCAGTCATACGAAAATGTACAATTTTAAAAAAGGAGGCATGGCACTCCCCACCCCTAACCGTCATTGGGTGATGAGCAAATCGTACTAATTTGTATGAATGAGATTGTACGAATTCATACGAATTAGCCACTAAATCAAAAAGTTACGAATTGCCGTGAGATTGCGTTGGAACTATCCCAATATATCTATATTATAACTATATCCCGTATCTAAAAAAATATGATCCCTCCACAATCTGCCAGTGAATACACTGTAAAAAAAAAAGTGTTTTTTAAACATTTTTAAATGTTTGTTTGTTTGTTTTCATTTATGTATGCTTTTGAATTGCAAGTCTTCACTTTGTTTTATATACGTTGCTCAGCAACATGGACACCTCCAAATGGTGTTAAAAGTGTCACATACTGTATTGATAAGGTATAATTCACTCAAAAGTCATTTTTGTCTTAATCTAATGACGTATTCGCGGCCGCGAAATCACATGTGAGCTGATGCCTTGTTTCTTTACCAATAGAGGACGCGCGTGTGCATGCCTAGGCTGATTGAACAGAACCTGCATAGGCTATGAATAACAGCTAATAAAGTTGTAAATAACGTTCAGTTATCCTTTTTGATAGTCGCGCAGGAAGTATGATTTGCATGTGTGTGTTTTTTTTTCCTCAGACGGCAGCTATGACATGAACCTCACTCAGTGCACACACATCATTTAAATGATCATATGGCTTTTTAGAGTTATGTCTACGAAAAGTATTAGAAATATTTTTCATAGCAAACACAATGTGTTGTGCATGAAAATAAATATTCAACAGTGTCCAAATAACTACTCTAGCCTATATAACATTGAATAAAATGCAAGAGTGAATCTGATAATGACAAATCATCACCTTGGAATTATTAAGGTTCTATCTGCGTTATGAATGATTTTGAGATAGCGATCTTCAAGTTTTTGCATTCCATAGCAAACAGTATGTGTAACATTTGTTTTTTTTAAATAAAACGTCTTAAAATGTAAACAACAATGTAAATAAGTTGTCATTTAATAAGAACATGTCAAAAACTCAATTTTGACAAAAATGTTAGATGATACCTTATAATTCTAAGGTGATGAAATGTCTCATTTTACCAGTGAAAAAAATGGTCAAATATTGTTGTCAATGACAAATAACAAGCATGTCTTAAACATAATAATTCAACTTCAGAATTATGAATAGTTGTATTCTGATGCCATCACTCTACTGTGAATTAAAAACCAGGACATTTTTAAAGTCTGTTCATTAATGTCCAGCGTTTCAAGTCTATATAAAATTGAGCATTTTAACCAGTACAGCTACACACAGGCCTAATAGTATTATTGTTGTTTTACCAAATGTTTGAGAAACAACAATAACAATAGCCTGCTCATATTAACCTTTATTCTACATCTACAGAAAATCATGATATTTATTTTAAGCAAAAACAAATCGTGATTCACATTTTTGCCAGAATTGTGCAGCCCTATTTGTAAGTGATGTATAGTCTGGGATGATGTTGTAAATTACAATACAATAATAAACTGCCCAAACTTTTAATTCAATTCAATTCAATTTGTTTACTGTCATGTGCACAGTAAGGAAACACATTTCCCTGTACAATGAAATTCTTACTTTGCCATCCACAGTGAAGTCATACACATAACATACACATCATACACGACATATATACACAGAAGTGACGGAAGTATAATTATAAAATTGTGTATATATATATATATATATATATATATATATATATATATATATATAATATAGTATATATATATAATATAGTATATATAATATAATATATAACAGTGATTGTGGAGTATGTAAACAGATGTGAACTACGTGTATTAGTTCTTAAAATTGTGCTTATAATGCAAAAAAAAAGAAAAAAAGAAAAGAAAAGTGCCTAGTGCAATGGGCTTATGTGCAAAAAACGGTATAATGGCCAGAGCAGATTGAGTGCTATTGTATGCATTAATAGTGCAAACTGGGATGTAGAATATAGTGTGCAATGTTAATGTTACTTTAAGGACTTAATTCTCTATATATTATTTCCTACAAAATACTGTTTGAAATACTAAAATGTTAATAAAAGTCACTTTGTTAAATTCCAGAGTTGAATCTTCGACATTAAAACGTTGACAAAATAGAAATCTATGCCTCATAATACAATTCATAACTGTAAATAAAAATTATGAATAACAAAATATGGATTAAAATATAATTAACATATATGTTTACAGTGTAAGCTTTCTGATCTGGACATTTTATTATGCATAAAAATCACATCCTCACAAACTTTAACCAAAATATCTTCCCCTTTCTCTTCAATGGCATTTATTGTTTACTCACAACCTGTCAATCCACCAATAGAGATCCAATAAATTGGCAAAGCCCCTCCCTATGATTTCTCATCGAAAGAAAAGTCTATCACAACTTCTATTTGATGCCAAGCCACTGAAACAGTTTGTCCTTTCACCTCTGTAACAGTCTGGTTCAGTCCAGCCACTAAATCAGGCATTAAAAGCGTGCAGCAGACAGTGAGGTGTGCTGAGAGGATAATTGGTGCTCTTCTGCCCTCATACACCTCCAGACTGAGAGGAAAAAATCAGCACAGACCCCAGCAGTTTAAGCCCACTGGCCATCGGCATCATATACAGGAGTACATCGCAGTGGATTATTCTCTCTGGCATTATGCAATAAGGATTATGTAAACATATATTTATAGTGATGCAATACAGACACTAAATTGTGTAGCTTAGGGCTGGAGTGAATAAAATAACCAGGTGAGAGAAATGATATTTCACTTTTTTTTTCATGCGTGGTAAGCAACAATCTCTAAGACTGCGGTTCTGTTTTTATTTCTAAGATGACAATATTGAATCGTCTGTTTCCAGTGCTTCACTTTAATTTTCAGGGTTTATCTGTGCCAGTTAAATATGCAACAGGTGTCCTGCCATCTGCACCAATCAGGGATGGTTCCATTTGCATATCCAGATGTTTAAAATATATGTTTAAATGTCTTCATGAGTTATGAAAGGCTTTTTTATTATTATTTTGGACAAATTGTCTAAAATAAAGTATTACTACATACCTGTTTCTGATTGGTCAGTTACAACATTTCAAGGTATGCAAATATAGACAACAAACAGCTGGATGTACACTGTAAGACCTGATAAGTTAAATGAACTCAAACTGTTTGAGGAAATAGAATGGAATAGTTGGTGGTTCATTCCGCTGTGGCGACCCCTGATAAATAAGAAACTAAGCCAACTTAGTTTCTTGACTGTTTGCCGCCATCTTGTGACTGAATAATGAGCAGGTTAGTGTATACTCCATCAGCTGTTTTTGTTTCTCTCAACTTTGCGATTTTGACTGTTTGGCGCCATCTTGTGACTGAATAATTCACAGGTTAGTGTATACTCCATCA
>CAIGQZ010004081.1:3834589-3850529 GCA_903798205.1 Danio tinwini
TATTATTATTATTATTATTATTATTATTATTATTATTATTATTATTATTAATATTATATTATTATTATTATTATTATTATTATTATTATTGTTGTTGTATTTGTTTATGTTGATGTTGTTGATATTATTATTGTTATTAATGTTGTTGCTTTTACGAAAATTATTTTTATTATAGATGTTGTTGCTGTTTTTACTAATATTATTATTACAGTTAGTATTATTTTAGTGTTGTTGTTGTTGTTTGTACTATTATTATTAATATTATTATTGCTGTTGTATTTATTATTATTATTACTGTTGTTGTTATTACTACTAATTTTATAGTTACTAGTTGTAGTTGTTGTTTTTGCAGCAAATTTATTATTATTATTATTATTATTATTATTATTATTATTGTTATTTTTTATTATTATTATTATTGTTGTTGAGGTTGTTGATACTATTATTATTATTATAATAATAATAATTATTATTATTATTATTATTATTATTAAATGTTGTTGTTTTTACGATTATTAATATAATTATTGATGTTGTTGCAGTTTTTACTAATATTATCATTTCATTTAGTATTATTTTTAATGTTGTTGTTTGTACTACTATTATTATTATTATTAATATTATTATTAGTGTAATAATGCTCATGTAGTGCAATATCGGATGCTGAATATAAAAAAACAAAAAAAAACATTAGTTTGCTTGAATAAACTGCCCCCCTCGTTCACTAATTTTGTAAAAACTATATATTCAATACAATTCTCCTTCATTTTTTTTTTTTTTTGCATTGTCTCACAACATGCATAATCTGACGCAAATATTAATTCACTTATATTTAAAATAAAAACACAGATTTAGCACATGCTTTGATTATGACTCCATTCTAGTGGCAAAAAGGCTTCCAACATGAATGTAACATTAGAAACGGGTGTTTGATCTCAGTGGTTAATGAGATCACTTCCGACAAAACCAGCTCCGGTGGGAATGCGCATCTATTGAAGTGTCAGTATGTTGACGGTACTGAGGTTTTAGCTAATTGCACAGGGGCTCTGAGATGCGGCACAGTAAATATGACATCAGATACATTTTTACAAATCACTCAAATGCGCTTTTGTTTCTTTTGATTTTATTATATCATTGAATATACTCAAAAATGAAATTCTTCTGAGTTGAAAACAGCTTTACAGTACAGCATCTATTCATTAATTTTCCTTCGCATTAGTACCTTATTTATTAGGGGTCGCCACAGCGGAATGAACCACCAACTATTCTGGCATATGTTTTGCGCAGCAGATGCCCTTCCAGCTGCAACCCAGTACTGGGAAACACCCATACACTCTCAAATTCACAAACACTCATACAATATGTACAATTCTGCTTACCCATTTTCCCTATAGCGCATGTGTTTGGACTGTGGGGGAAACCAGAGCACCCGAAGGAAACCCACGCCAACATGGGGTGAACATGCAAACTCCACACAAAAATGCCAACTGGCCCTGCTGGGACTTGAACCAGCGATCTTCTTGCTGTAAGGCGACAGTACTAACCACAGAGCCACCGTGTCACCCAGTGACTAAAATATTACGTTAAAATGTCAATAACTAAAAAAACTGAGTTAAAATCTGATTAAATTATTACAATTTTGTCATGTTTGTCTCAGCCATGACTGTCCACAAACCAACCGCAGAGAGCTTCTGTTTTTCAACCTGTTCAGTTGATTAAAACAGCTGTTCCAATACATCAGGGTAATTACTGTAGGATGCTTTAGAACAGCTTGGACTACTTGAAATGGTATAAAAATTTGGATTTCGTATTTTCCCATAGGTTGCGACAGTTTGCAAAGGGTATGAATAATTTTGGACATGTCACTTTTTGTTCAAAGGTAAGTAAAAAAAAAATGCCTCTTGTATATTGTCTTATTATCTTTTTGGAGAAATCTGTGAGATCAAAAAAAAAAAACTTGCTAAATAAAAGTAACTTAAAAGGGCACCTATTTTACCCCCTTTTTTAAGATGTAATATTAATATTATGGTTCTTCTGAGCGTGTCATTTTAGGTTCAGTTCAAAACACAATTCAGATTTTTTATTATGATGTGTTAAAAAGTGTCATTTTGGGGGCGTGTACACAGTTTGCTGTTTTAGGGGCGTGTTGCTTCACATGAAAATTAGTTTCGACTTCCCGCCTAACTTAACAAGGGGGCGGAGCCAAGAGCTCCCCTGTTTGTGTATTGCAACAGACAGGCAAACAGAGAGAAGCAACATAAGTGAGAGGACCAGCATTCAGACGTACATGTAGGACTTGGACACAGACCAAGAGAAGCAGAGAGTACAAAATCATTTGTGTCTTTGTATAGTTTTACAGCCAACTGTGTGCTAGTTTAAAGCTCCGAGCTTGTAGCCTACACTGAGACTAATAACCGAGCACACTGAATTAACTGACTGAAGGGCATCACACACCGGATGCACCGCGACACGGCGCGCACATGACAGTAGTATCGCACACTTGTGGCGCCGGTGTGTGTCCCCTGATAGAAACTTATGTTTAGAATTCAGAAATGCATGCCACTGTGTGGCGCAACATTGCTTGTCGACGAGCGGCGCTTCTGGTGTACAACCAGCTTGAGGCTATAACTAAAGGGCGTCATACACCGGATGCGCCGCTCAGAGCCACGATACGGCACACCAGACGCGCACATTCGCATGTTATTTAAAATGAAACTATTCAGATAATGCTCTGTGGCGCGGCAGAAATATGAACAGTGTCCTGAGCAGGGCCAGCGCATCCATAGAGGTGACTTAGGCGGCAGAATAGTGAGCGAACCCCCCGGTCTTCACTTACATCCGCGACACCCTCCCGGTCCTCACTTTCATCCGCGACAATGCGAAATGCATGGCGCTGCGCGTCATTAGTTCGTTATTTGCAATGGGGCAACATGAGGCAACGCGCTCACATTTTTCAGCTGCACCTGGTTAAGATGACAGGGAGCTTCTGTGACCGCGGGAAATGCAAACCGCTAAAGTTTAAGGAAGACACAATGAAAAGTACACATGTATGCAAACCCACCAAAACTCACAAACACTGGCGGCGAGGAGAGCGATCACGTGGTGAATGTTGAGTCCAATGAGCCTTACATCTAAAAATAGAGCAAGGGTGTTACTTTGGTGACGTCGCTTTGACTCACACGCTGAAAATGGCGGACGTGAAACAACATACTGAGGATATGGTAATGTGCACCTGTCAATCAATATTGGTGGGCGGGGGGACCGCACTCCTACGTCAAGTTGCGGTCGATCTCAAAACCGATCCAATTGGTCCACCGTTTTTATGTTGTTAAATTGAAAAAAAAAGGACTGGGTGTGTTTATATCACCCCAATATGACGGTCTATACACTATACCTACACATCTGTCTGTCCAAACAGCTTGAAAAGTAGATTTTTCACCATAGGTGCTCTTTAAGGCAGAATTTGCACATCATGATTTTGCCAAGTACGATGTGATCCTGGATTAACATCTATGTTGATCCTAGAGCATGATTTTTTTGTAAAATGTAATCCATACCTACTCCCTACTCCTAAACCCAACCATAACTGTAAACTATTCCCAAAATCAGATGGAAATAATAGAAAAGTCCCTTCAAGGCTAGTCATTTCACTCGCCGGCCATCTTTGAAACGCCACTCAGGGAGTATGCTCAGGCATTCAGTCTGAATAGGGAAACATTAAATTCTCCAAAACTGTTTGCCAAGCTTATGATTACATTATATATGCATTATATGGAACCACCAATAAAAATTAAACATAAACTATCTTATAAGTTTAATTTCTAAACGTCTGAATCAAACAAAATCTGCATATTTTCAGGTTGCCCGAGCTAATGCGCATGCGCACTCAAAAGGAATGAAATCACGAAACCAATCTCAAATATGGCCGTTCTACACATTATCATCCCTTTAAATAATGCCTCGTCTGATAGTGCTGCTCTTCTGAAGTAATCCACAACTTGGTATTGATAGTGAATCTCCTCCAGACAAAAAAAATTGACAATTTGTTTACAAGTCCGTTTGAGTAGTTGCTGTCATGCGATGTGCGTTTGACAGGACGGACTGTACCTCGTGTTCGTTTCATACAGATTACAAAACCAAAAAAACTCTTGTTTTCAAGTGCACTTGCTTCATTTAAAAGCACAGATTTCAAGCTTAATCTGGATATATTTCTTATGTCCGTGAGGCAAGTATTTGCTGAGACTCCAGTGTGTTGTTGACCACAAAACTGTCGTAAAAAAGCACACGTCTGGTTCATGCTTCTCCGTCGGACTATAGTGATCGATGATTGGCTCCTGTACTAGTAGGCTGGGCTTTATTCGCCATATTGGCCATTACACTTTTCCCCATTCAAAACTATATGAGTGACACGTCTTGTGAATTCTATAGTCTTTGATAATAGTTGGATAACAATCATGTAGAAGCACATAAACCTAAGCATAAGCCTAACCTTAACATAAACAGTAAACATAATCCTAAATTCTGATTGGCTGATTGGAATGTTGTTCCAGGATCAACATTGATGTTAATCCAGGAACATGTCCTAATTGAAGAAATCAAGTTGTCAGAATTTGCTAAGGGTTTGAATAACAGGCTTGACTGTACATTAAAATTTATTTTCCTTCATTTTTTGCATCATGGAAATGCTAGAATTATCTATTTGAATTTTTGTTCTATCATTTTGATATGTTACGTGTGGCATGTTTAGGTTTGCACATTGTTTTGCAATGGTATCATGTTCACAAGATCACATAAAAGCCAATAAAGTTGTAAAAGGTTAAGATATTTACATTTATTAACCATCTGTTCACAGATCACCACTAAAAAGGGATCCTTACATACATTCCCATTTACCAACTTTTCAATATTTCTTCCTGGATATCTTTATGAAGACTTTAAGCCACTTATCTGCCACTAATTCAGTTTTTAATTTTCCCACAGCAGGTTTTATTTCCCCTTTCTGAGAACTGATAAAATCGGTGAGGTCTGACGTTATGTGCTGTTTGGAGATCTTGGGGAGCTTGTGATCCTTTCAAGTCTTGCATGTGATATGCATGAGGTGAGCGAGCAGCCTGTAGGCATCTATGGAAATGCCATCTGCAAATGAGACTACTTGCTTCACGCGCTGTCTGGTTTGCAGATTTGTCATTTACATCAGGAAACACATGGAAACGCGTGCACTTCGAGTCAAAATCTTCTCGAACGATAACATTGGCTGTTTACATGCATCAATCTGAACACATTTAATCTGGTTAGATGTCCTTGAAATACTATGATCTGATTCAAATATCAGTTTGTATGTGTCTTAAGGCCCCATGTTATTAAAATAATCATCTTTAGATGTTAGTATCAGTATGTTAGTCTTAAAGGTGCAGTATGTAAGTTTGACACCCAGTGGTTGAACTAGGTATTGCACTCCTAGATCAAAACAAACGGAAGCGCGGGTTGCCAGATTGAGGACAGGAGCGAGTGACTTGAAGGTGCAGTAGGTGATAGTCTTCAGAAACATTTATTGTTGTGCTGGTTGAAAGTCTCTTCACATTCCAATAGTGATGATTAAAGTAAATTATCTAAATGTGTTTATATGTATTTTTATATTCTGGGTAAGGCATAAGACTAAAACATTTTCATCCAATTAAAATAGTGTCGGGCTGACATCTCCCATAATTCCGATTTGTAGCCCAAACTGTCTGTCAGCAAATGCAGATTTAAGTTAGTGCGCACCTCTGTTCACGCAGATCCGCCGTTTGTGTATACACGTGCTGCACGTTCATGAGAGACAGAGAGAGAGCAAGAGAAAGAGAGAGACAGAGCGAGAGGTAAAAACATGCTGAATCAACTTTTTAAAATCCCGAATCAATATCAGAGTTACTTTTGCACGCTGGAGGAAGGACGACACCATGGCTGAAGGATTTCTTTTAGACAGGTAATGTGTTTTGAAACAATTTTAGACACGCAAAGCTGATGAAAATGTTGTTACAAATGGGCTATATCTGCACAGAAGTGTTGTTCAGACACTGAAATCTTTAGGCGATAGATTAATGTGACTATTTTCAGTTTCATAAGGGACCTTATACAGCATAGATAATGTAGATTTGATTTAAAACCAAACATCATAAAGAGCGCTAGTCCACCTAGCCTGCTTTACTGAGGTGACGTTGGATTTATACTGTATTCACATTGGTTCATTTTTGAACAATGACGACCTGTGACGCGCTCCCGGTATTGTTTACCATGCTACTCTGAATATTTGGTCAGAAATAGTGTGTAAGTATGGCTTTGTAATGAGTGTAATTCCTGCACGCTGCTGGCCAAGCTTTAACTTTAGCTCAACACATGAGAGAGGGTTCTGCTGTCATCTTTAGGGTGTGCGCGCTCATGTTTTCAGAAAGCATGGCTTTAGACGGCAGGGAAGGGACTGGGTTTCAGAAATGTATGCTTACCTTAACAGGTTAGCATTGTGGCACATCACCTACTGCACCTTTAAACCGTGTTCTAAATAAGAGCAATGGCACCCGATAGAAGGAATATTCCATATTAAAAGGAGTTTTTGTCCTAACAATGCCTCGAATTGATATATTAGAAATGGCTTCTATTTCTCACAAATGAACAACAGAAATCATGGATCACCTCAGGTAAACCTTGTGTGCTTCATTTAGTGCTAAATGCTAACAATGTGAGTTTGAATGCAATTTTACATGACATTTATTGCCATATACTGAAAGCAGCAGCAGATAGTTCACCTCATCTTGAAAATACAATAAACCGTTTGAAATTGAACTTTAGAACTAAACACATATGAGTGATTCAGCATCTACATTTAATGATGTTAAAGAGGGTTAACATGTATTAAATAGACTATAAACCTTACCGTTTCGGGAGTGAGTGCATATTCTGTGCTTATGAATGGCTGTATTTAAATTTCTGTCGTGATTCTTCTAGTGAAAACAGTCAAATTGCTTAAGCATAATTATCATTGCGTATCTCGTCATGAATTTATATCATTTGCTAATTAATAACCTCATGTGGATCTGAATCTGTTTGTCCACCAGAGGTCGTATTTCGGTCACGGACGCATGCTTTCAGAGCCTTTCTGAATGAATAAAATACGCGGTTTTCCCACCATGCAACCCGGAGTGTTGAAATATAATTGGCTAAACTGGCATTGTGCAGGTTAAATTTACCTAAACAAAGACAGCATTCCGGCACGGAAAACACATTTTCAAAGCAGAATATCTGACTTCAGCATTGCTTTTCAGTTAAACAAATATGTTCACTTGGGATGTTTCTTAAATATCTGCACACATATTATGGTCATACCTGCCAACACTCCCATTTATCCCGGAAGTCTCCCGTATTTCAGACCCACCTCCCGGTTTGTCATTTCTCCTGAAAAACTCCCAGAATTTCAACCCCTTCCCCCGGTCCTCAGGTGATTGGTACAATCTGTAACACCTCATTCACACGGAGCTTCAGCGTCAACGCTTGACAGATCGCGTGTCTGACGCGATCGTCATAGCAGCATCAACCAATGAAATTAGTCAGCAATCGGCTACTGTCTGAGCTGGTGTATTTGCATACAGAGATCTGAGCTGGCGTTTCCGTCCGCACTTGAAAAGTTGAGAAACTCCCAACTTCTGCAGCGATCAACGTCACTGAAACGGCGCTGACGGATCCACAATGCAGTTCAGCAATTCAAAGTGAATGGGAAGCATTGAAGCTGACGCCCCTTGTAAATGGGGCGTAACCAGAGATGTATAAAGTACTAGAGACCCAGACTTAAGTAAAAGTACAAGTGCTCTATCAAAAAAGTGACTTGAGTAGAAGTTGAAGTACTCTTTAAGCACAATACTTAAGTGGAAGTACTAAAGTATTCAACATTTTTTGTACTTAAGTATTGCAAGTAGTTTATTTAAAAATTTACAACTCAAGTACTGAAAGTAAAAGTACAAGTATTGTGCTATGTAGTTATTTTTTAAAAAGCAGTCAAAAGACATTGATTTGTTTATTTTAAATATCTTTTTGGGGCACAGGATTAAGCAGAACAAAAAGAACCATGATTTACAATTTATTTATATATATATATATATATATATATGATGGGTCAAAAACACCATTCAGCGTGACAGCCTTTATGATAGACAGTTAACGTTATGTGAACATTGCAGCATGATATAAACCGCAGGTAGGTAGCTAACAGTAGTTAACTTCTCTAGCTCTTATGGATAGCTCAAACTGCTGTTTTGTGTATTATATTATCTTTATATTATGCAAACATTGGTTCTAAATATGGTCACGGGTGGTCTTTTTCCTCATCACCACGAACAGTTGAAAGTGGAGGAGTTGAAGGTGGAATTTCTGGGTTTTCCATGTCTAAAACAAACTAAAGTGCTCTCTCTTCTTTGATCGTCTGATCAATGAATAATTGATTCGTAACATTTTTATAATTGTAACGAGTAACTATACAACACATAAAAAATCTACTGGAGTAAAAGTATTAAGCTCATCGAAAATATGTACTGAAGTAAAAGTAGAAGTAGGAGAAAAAAAACAATACTCCGGTAGAGTACAGATACAACCTTTTAGTACTTAAGTACAGTAGTGAAGTAGTTCTACTTTGTTACTATACATCTCTGGGCGTAACACTCCCAGATCGTCGACAGACCAGGCCCACCTTCCAGTTGCTCTGCTCACCGCCCCCCTCACCCGCCCCGGCTCCCGGATTTTCAGAGACAAATGTTGGCAGGTATGATTATGGTATTTTTATGCTTTAGAAGAGTCAAAAACTTACATACAGCACCATTAAGGATATCTATAATTGAGTGTGATCCAAAACAGTGACAATATTCTCATTTAGAAGATATAAGCCGTTTGCAGTTTGTCATTTTCGCCTAAATGGATTATTAAAGTATTTGACATCACCTCATACTTCAGTTTCTGACCAATCAAATGCTCTCTAGTATCAGACGTGCCCCGCCCCCATTTTAAAATGCTTCTCATGTGCTTTTCATTTCATTCTCTTGAGCTCAACCACTCTCACTGGCAGAGCTGTGATAAAAACAAACGCTATAGGCTGTTGCTTTTTTAAAAGGGGAGGAGTTACTCTATGCCCCACCCTCTTTTTATGTTTCAGTTGAAATTGTCAAACATCGAATTAAAAAAAAATACACATTTCAAAGCACTTGACGGGACCTTAAATATTCCCGCTGATTAAAACATCTACATTTAAAGAGACAGTACACCCAAGAGTTAAGATTTACTTACTATTTATTCACCCTTGTTTCAAACCATTATACAATTCCATAGTAGAAACGCAAATGGTTCCGGGATTCCAGCTTTCTTCAAACTATCTTCATTTGCATTCAACAGAAGAAAGAAACTCAAACAGGTTTTGAACAAGTGAAGTGTGAGTAGCGGATGACAGAATTGTCAGTTTTGGCTGAACTTTCTGTTTAAATAGCTGGCTTCATGTGGCTTGAAACCCCAAATAAGCACACAGTCAGGTCATATCTGTGTGGATAAACATGTCACAGAGTGTTTAAAGAGGAAAGCTGAGACTGACCGCTGCTGATACGGCTCTTCCTGTTGGCTTTGCCCCCCGTCAGCAGCATTTTCAAGCTGTTTTTAAACATGGTGGCAGCAGGCAGAGGGAACCGCACAGGTATCTGCAGAGGAGTAGAGGGGAAAAGACTGGCAATGACTTTGAAATTAAAAGTAGAGGCCAGAGAAATGACTTTTAACACAACGAGAATACTTTATCAGTGCTAAATACAATCCTGACAAAGTTATTAACCCTTTAAAGTCTGAGAAATCAATGTATGGATAATGTACGTATGAAATCAATGTATGGATAATGTACTTATGTTGTCTAAATGAAGTGTTTATCAGTGGTGGAGAGAGTACTGAAAAATCATAATCAAGTAAAAGTATCATTACTTGCCAAATAATGTAGTGCAGGTAGAGTCATTCATTCATTCATTCATTCATTCATTCGTTTTCTTTTTAGCTTAGTCCCTTTATTAATCTGGGGTCGCCACAGCGGAATGAACCGCCAACTTATCCAGCACATGTTTTACGCAGCAAGTGCCCATCACTGGGAAAAACCCATACACTCTCATTCATGCACATACACCACGGACAATTTTAGCATACTCAATTCACCTATACCACATGTCTTTGGACTTGTGGGGGAAACCGGAGCACCCGGAGGAAACCCACGGGAAATAACAACTGACTCAGTCGGGGCTCGAACCAATGATCTTCTTGCTGTGAGGCGATTGTGCTACTCACTGCGCCACCTTGCTGCCGCAGGTAGAGTCAAATGTATCTAAATACTACTTAAAGAATGAATAAAAAGTAGCTTTTCTAAAAGTACTCAAGAGTAGTGAGTATCAAAATAAAAATGTAGCTTACATCAGGGCTGTTTCTAAGTGTTCTATGATAAATTATTAGTCATTCATGCAAACCTGCATTTTTTTTCTTTTTTAAATATTTCCCAAATTATGTTTAACAGAGCAAGGAAATTTTCACAGTATGTCTGATAATATTTTTTTCTTCTGGAGAAAGTCTTATTTGTTTTATTTTGGCTAGAATAAAAGCAGTTTTTAATTTTTAAAACCCATTTTAAAGGTCAAAATTATTAACCCCTTTAAGCTATTTATTTTTTCCATAGTCTACAGAACAAACCATCATTATACAATAACTTGCCTAATTACCCTAACCTGCCTAGTTAACCTAATTAACCTAGTTAAGCCTTTAAATGTCACTTTAAGCTGTATAGAAGTGTCTTGAAAAATATCTAGTCAAATATTATTTACTGTCATCATGTCAAAGATAAAATAAATCAGTTATTAGAGATGAGTTATTAAAACTATTATGTTTAGAAATGTGTTGAAAAAAATCTTCTCTCCGTTAAACTGAAATTGGGGGAAAAAATAAACAGGGGGGCTAATAAATCAGGGGGTTGAATAATTCTGATTGCAACTGTATATATTTACATTTCTTCACTTAATAAATGACACTACATAATGTAGTATCATTGGTAACTGTCATGAACTAATAGTAATTACCATACACTCTCAGAAATAAAGGTACACGAGCTGTCACTGGGGTGGTACCTTTTCAAAAGGTACACATTTGTACTTCAAGGGTACATATTAGTATCTCAAAAGTATATATTAGTTCCTACAAATTTTAAAAAGAACACTTTTGTACTTTTTAGGTACTAATATGTACCCTTGAGGTATTAACATGGACCTTTTAGCTACAAATTTGTACCTTTTGAAAAGGTACCACCCCAGTGACAGCTCTCATACCTTTATTTTTTCTTTTTTAAATATTTCCCAAATGATGTTTAACAGTGCAAAGAAATTTTCACAGTATGTCTGATAATATTTTTTCGGTAACACTTTATAATAACTACACACTGTGAATCATTTATTAAGCATTAGCATATAGTGAATTCATTATTTATTACATTAATAAACGTTAGTAAGCATTTTATAACTGCAGTTACAAATGCTCTATTCTTGACTTATAAGCACATTTATAATGCGCTTAGAAGTTGTACAAAGCTTCTGAGTGATACATTTTTCATTACTAAATTAAGTATTGCATTATTTACAAATTATTTATATTTAAGAGTAGTCAATGTTTTTAAAGATCATTCAGAATGAGATAGTAAATGATTAATAAACTATTGAAATCAATGTTTATATATCTTATTATTCAGGCATATAGTAATGGTTACTATGTATGTTAATAAATGCTTTATTAACACAACTTCATGCAGTTTAGTATCAAATGAACATTAATCTTTGCATTCCTATCTAAAAAATAAAATGACTGAAACATGACAGTAAACATTGGATAAAAAAAAAATATAATATTTTTAACATTATAATATGATGCAAAATTTCAATGTTATTTAGCAATGTTTAAACTGTATGGTAATTTTATTTTAGATAAGGTTGCCAATAATTATTTTTCATTTGATACAGTTTCATTTGTGTATCTTCAAATTAATAGAAATAAATAAAGTCATTTATATTCATTTTTCCAGATGTAACCGAGTCTTTAATTGTCATTTACAAATGATTTATAAAGCGTACATAGTCCTCATTATAAAGCATACATAGTCCTTGTGATTCATGTTTTTATTTTTCTGTTTATTTACGCTTTTGAATTGAAGTTAAGTTTAATACAGATTAAGAGATTTTTCACAGTGTAGTTTTCCTCATGAATTGTACTTCACTAAGCCTTCTAAAAATGTGTACTTTTCCTTACATTTTGTACATTTTTATTTTTATATTTTTACTACGCTATTTTCCTTTACCCTGCAGTCACTTTGTGTTTATTTGGTCATGTATACACAGTAATAAAATATCTGCACATGTTTTCCAGTATTTTGTGATTTATGTTTATTTATGCTATTAAACTGCATTATGTGACCTTGATCTTTTTCCCAACATCTTTTAATCATAAAACATTTAAAAAAGTGACTTTTATGAACATTTTTAATAGTTTAAGTGCTATATTGTCTGGGTTGGTGTTGTATATTAAGTTACAAAAACAATGGTAATAAACTGCCAGTACATTTTCCATTATTTTACACCCTTATATTATTTCTCATACATTATATTATTTCAAACTACTAAAAGTCAATAAGTCACTTTGTTAAACTGTAGAGTTGAATTTTCAACATCAAAAGTTGACAGAGCAGAGATCAACATCCCATAAAATATTTGTGAAACTGTTAGTTAACGGATATTTTGACAGTAGTTTATTTTCAACATAGGCTCATTCTGAAAACGTAGCCCTATATACATTTCTGGAGATCGCGTATTATGTAGCCAGAGGTACGTATGGCTGCATTTCGTCTTTAAAACGAGCGATATGGGCCAGTATGATGCTGTTCCTTTTCGCACTTACCAGCTGACCGCTTACCTCCGTATGGACGGCTTTCCCGCTGTTACCAGTTTGCCTAGTGGCTCACCATGTACGTCAGCGGACTTGAGATGCAGACCACGTCGACGGGGTTCGAGTCTGGCGAAGAACGGTTCCAAAAATAGAGAAGCCAAAAATATATAATACACAAGTTACAGGCGAGAATGTGGTAAAATCTGAAAAACGTGGTAAAGATCAGGCAAGGGCTTTTCTTTTTCTGGATTGCTTTTTAAAACTGTCGTTGGATTTAGGGAAGTGGCTTTGTAGGTCAATCAGTGCTTTTGAAAACACTATTGGTTGAGTTTATGGTAGGAAGAGGGTGGGTCAGTCGAACGGTCAGTCAGTCGGTCAGTCAACAGTGGCCTCTGGTGGACTTACGCGAGAACAGGCGCGAATGGCACTCGCAAGAGAAATTTGAGATCTGAAAAAGCAAACACAGCGGCCTTTTTGTGAAAACAAAAACTGCAAAGAAACGTAGCTCTTAAGACGTATTTGGCGCTCTCCAGATATGTATATAGCGGTAAGTCTTAATTATTCAATTGTCTTATAAATGTATACAAGTTTTATAGGCGTAGAATCCCTCAGGCATTTACATTCGCTGAAACAATCCAAATAACTGTGAACACAGCACAAAACATGCCTTAAAAACAAGACATTGCAATAACTTCCAGAGGCATGACAGTGGCTTTGGAAAAAGGATACGACTTACCAAAAGCCATTATGTGTAATGCACTAAGCGGGATTATTGCTTTCCCCATGTAATCGAATTCAGGAAACAGGCAAGAGTGCAAGAAAAAACAAAACAATAAAAAGCCTCCTAAAATATCCAGAGCTTATTTAGACTGGATGAATCAGAACAATAATACTTGTGAAAGCATATACAAGTACAAAAGAGAGAAACTCAAGCTTTTATATGATCCAATAACATTAGCAGGAAGATGTCTGGAGCGTTTCCTGTTTGGGTATGTGCAGGGAGACGGAGAACATTAGCATATAAACTAACCGACTGCCACTTCCCAAACTCTTCACCATGGTCTCATTGTCTGTTTGTGGAGACTAATGAAAGAGATCCATCAGGGTTTAGCTGCTGGTTAGCCCTGCTGGTAGAAGCTGGAACTGCTCAGTTTGTCAGGTATGATGTAAATAATCTATTTTTAATTTGTAAAACAGTGTGAAGATTACTGCTGTATGTTTTGTAAGGAAATATATATATACAATATATATACACAGTTGTAGCCCCGTATGATTTTTCCCCCAATTTCTGTTTAATGTAGTGACGATTTTTTTCAACACATTTCTAAACATAATAGTTTTAATAACTGATATATTTTATCTTTGCCATGATGACAGTACATCATATTTGACTAGATATTTTTCAAGACGCTAGTATTTAGCTTAAAGTGACATGGCTTCTGTTAATTAGGCGAGTTAGGGTAATTTGGCAAGTCATTGTATAACAGTGGTTTGTCCAGTAGACAATCGAAAATAAATATTTCTCAAGGGGGCTAATAATAATCGACATTTGATAAAATTTAAAACTGCTTTTATTCTAGCTCAAATAAAACAAATAAGACTTTCTCCAGAAGAAAAAATATTATAGGAAATACTGTGAAAAATTCCTGAATCTGTTAAACATCGTTTGGGAAATATTTGAAAAAGAAAATAAAATGACTGGATGGCTCATAATTTTGACTTCAACTGTATATACTGCAATTCAGAGTGATAAAGGGATGGTTCATGCAAAATTATTAAATTTAAAAAAAGCCTGTTGATGATTTGAAGAATGTTAAAAACCAGAGAGTTGATCACAGGCATTGATTTCTATAGTAATGATAATAAAAAGGATATTATGGAAGGTAATGGCAACCACAGTTTTTTTTAACCAACATTTTTCAAGATATCTTCTTTTGTGTTTAACGGAAACCGTATATGATTGGAACAAGTGAAGGGTGAACATTCACTTTAGTTTTTATTCACTCATTTTCTTTTCGGCTTAGTTCCTTTATTAATCTGCGGAATGAACCGCCAACTTATCCAGCATATGTTTTACGCAGCAAATGCCCTTCTAGCTGCAACCCATTACTGGGAAACATCCATACACACTTATTCACACACATGCACTACGGACAATTTTAGCATACTCAATTCACCTGTACCACATGTCTTTAGACTTGTGGGGGAAACCGGAGCACCCAGAGGAAACCCATGCAAACACAGGAAGAAACACACACAGAAATGCCAACTGACCCAGCCGAGGCTTGAACTAGCAACCTTCTTGCTGTGACGTGAATGCGCAACCCACTGTGCCACCGTGCAGCCCTCACCTAAGTATTAGGTATTGAATTAGTATTATTATTCATTTATTCATTTTCCTTCAGCTTAGTCCGTTATTTACCAGAGGTCACCACAGCGGAATGAACCGCCAACTATTCCAGAATATGTTTTACACAGAGGATGCCCTTCCATCCACAACCCAGTACTGTGAAATATCCATACACACACTCATACACAATGCCCAATTTAGCTTACTTAATTCCCCTATAGCGCATGTGTTTGGACTGTGGGAGCAAAGCAAAGCAAAGCAAAGCAAAGCAAAGCAAAGCCAAACCAAACCAAACCAAACCAAAACACAACACAACACAACACAACAAATCAAAACATAACACAACACAACACAACACAACACAAAACACAACACAACAAATCAAAACACAACAAAGCAAAGCAAAGCAAAGCAAGGCAAGGCAAGGCAAGGCAAGGCAAAGCCAAACCAAAACACAACACAACCCAACACAACGCAACACAACACAACACAACAAATCAAAACATAACACAACACAACACAACCAAAACAAAAGAAACACAACACAACACAGCACAACAAATCAAAACATAACACAACACAACACAACACAACACACAACAAATCAAAACACAACAAAGCAAAGCAAAACCA
>CAIGQZ010004081.1:3857809-3869617 GCA_903798205.1 Danio tinwini
ACAAACAGGCAGATGGATGGACAAACAGGCGGGTGGATGGATGGATGAACAAAAAGGTGGATGAATGGATGGATGGATGGATGGATGGACAAACAGGTGAATGGATAGAAGGATGGATGGATGGATGGATTGATCTTTTATTTATTTAGACAGACAGACAGACAGACAGACAGACAGAGACAGACAGAGACAGACAGACAGATAGACAGACAGACAGACAGACAGACAGACAGATAGACAGATAGACAGATAGACAGATAGATAGACAGACAGACAGACAGACAGACAGACAGACAGACAGACAGACAGACAGACAGACAGACAGACAGACAGACAGACAGACAGATAGATAGATAGATAGATAGATAGATAGATAGATAGATAGATAGATAGATAGATAGATAGATAGATAGATAGATAGATAGATAGACAAAACAATAGAACGACAGATGGAGTGATGGATGGATGATGGATGGATGGATAAAAACAATGAAAGTAAGGTTGAAAGGATAGATGTATGAATAGACAGAGCAGAGGACAGATAGACAGATTCAAACTCAAGGCCAAGCAAGAACTGCATTTAACCTCAGGTTAAGAACAGGCTTGAGGCGAAGCTGGAGCGAGGGCTTTATATGTGTTTGTGCAGCAGGTCTACAGTCTTCTGCTGCACTGGCTGGATGGGTGACAGAGCCATATTGAGTTTAATTAATATTGAAAGCACAGCAGGAGCGAGAGAGGCCAGGATCGGCCGGCTGCTGCTGTGAACAGTAATGAATGTTTGGAAAGGTTAGAGTTTCAAAGCTTCTTAATGTGCTTCCACTAAACCAACTGAATCAAACAATCCAGGCTAAGATGGAGTGGGTGTTCTCAGAGAGCGCTTTATCAGAGGAACCAGATAACTCAAGGCCATCGCTTCTCATTAATCACATTCACATTCAGATAATAACCTGTTTTATTGATATGCAAATAGATTCAAGCTTCTGATGCTGCGTTTAAATGATGATTCACCGCTAATGAAAACAAAATTTGCGAAGCAATCAGAGAAACAGTCTCCAAAAAGTTTCATTCAGACTATTGTATGTGGAAAAATGGATTTACTTCAGCGACTCAAGGTGGATCTATTAGTATTCTGCCAGTGCTGCCTCAAAAAGAGAGAGTGAGAGAGAAAGCAGACAGAGAGACAGACAGATGAAGCTGTGACCTCAGACAGGAGAGTCACTATAATAAGCCGGAGTAATCAATCCTAGCAGCCAGTATTATCAGCATCAAGATGCAGAGATTTCATCTGTCTATATGGTAATCCACTGCAAAACTAAAGGCCACAGTACTATTTGAAATTAATAAGAAAGTCAACAGGCTAAAATATATACTGTAGATGAAGTCAGAATTATTAGCCCTCCTGAATTATTAGGCTCCCTGTACATTTTTACCCTAATTTTTTGGGCATAAGTCAACCTCAGTCCTAATCAAAACTACTAAATGATTTTTAAAGATTTTAAAGGGTCACGAAACACCAAAACACATGTGTTGAGCTGTTGACAGTCATATCTGTGTCCCACACTGCTATAAACACTATTAGGACACATATATTGCACTAAAAACTGAAAATTGGTTGTTTTTGCGTTATTTTGAGCAAATTTGTTCTTCCGGTTTGAAACGAATTTTTGAAGCTGCGTCACGGCCATTAGATATTTGCGTGTAAATCCAGCGTGGAGAGTGGCTGTCTGTACCTGCGAGTACATCGTGACGTCTCTGAGTGTGCGGCATTAATTCATGAGAAAGACTTTGTTCAAACCAATCAGCGCGCTCTATTGTGTATGTGGCGCAACTTCATTAATATGCATGATAGCTTCGGAGACTGTTTTACCTGTTACAGTGTTCAGACGACAGAGAAACGCCACGTTGTGTTGCCAAAACAAGTGAAAGAACAAGAAGCTGGAGACATGGGTCATCAGTGTTGGATTAATTAGTGTGCTGCTGGACGTGTGGATTACAGTGCATGTGACACGCGACAGAAATTTGTTTGTAAGGAATTTTTTTACCTGAGAGCTTTTCGCATCTAGAAATGATGAAATCCGGATTTGCCGCTCGTCTCCTTTAAAAAAAGACACAGTTCCAGTTTGATTGTCCTGTTGCTACAGATTCGGTAAGTGTGTGTGAGAGCAGTGCCATTTGTTTGTTTATTCAGATGGCAAAGTTAGTTTGTATCGTCAGCAGTGCTCTTTCAGTGTTTAAAGACATACTATAGTCAAACTGAGTTACTAAGATTACAGTATGTTAATATCACTGCAATATTATAGTACAATATTATAGACTGAAGGATCCGCTGTAAATGCTGCTCTCCGAATGTAAACACCTTAATTAAACTATTCCCTTCGTGCAGGATTTTTGACGCATTTTGTGATAGGATAGACTATACACACACACGGCTTTCTAATGATACCTACCGCGTGCATCTAAGTTACCTAGAAATGCAGAGGATTTTTTCTCCCATTTGCCGTGCGGTATCAAACATACCATTAAAACTCCACTCTCCAGCAGTTCCTCGCTTTCAATATCTCGTTTGTCACGGGGGACATGCAGGAAATGTTCCTGAATAAAAAGTGAAAGTTCCAAACTGCAGTTAAAGTCGACAAATTAATAATTTGGCAAGTAATTGGAATACTGATGTCCATGTAAACACAGTCACTGTCTTTCTCCCCTGCGTCTGCGTGCCCAATCGGAAACTCCCATATTTGCAAATCCTTCTCTCTTTCCCTCCCCCAACACTCCCACCTAAACAGAGCTGGACACGCCCACTTTCCTGACTTTTTCCAAACTAGAGGTGTCAAAACACCCTGCTGAGAAATTACTGTCGTTCTAAATTACTAAATTCATTAACAATGTCACTGTTTTTGTAAAAAAAAAAAAAACACAAAATTACTTATTTCCAAAAAGTAATTGTGGACTGGATTTTCTTTTACCTTTATTCATAGTCTTGGACATGCGAATGATTAGTAACAACATTGGCTTTGATGCATTGTAAGTAGGCCTGGATTAAGGATTCAGAGGCCCCTGGGCACAATGTCATGTAGGCCCCCTACCTGGCCGCACCCCTATAGTTGAATTAAAAAATAAGATTAATATATATATTTTTTAATAAAATAAATCTATAATGTATTGTCCACATTTTTAAATAAATGGTATACAGTACATATTTCTAGTCTACAAAGATTACTCTTATTTTTTACAACTTATTTTTAAAGCATTTAAAGCACACTTTGAAAAAAAAAACACTTATACAACTAGTGAAATTTAATGGATTTTAAGATACTTGTTCAACTTCACTGAAGCAATACTAAAAATTTATATTTAGTAACTTTTACAAACTTATAATGCATATGATTTGGATATAACACCTCTCCGAACCAGTTCTATGAATCTGAGTCCTCCATAATACACACACTTATTAATGATTCCTACTTGTCTTCCTCGTGATGAAGAGTAGGCAAATGTAGTGAGGGAAAAAAGAAGAATGTGTTCATCAGATGCTGGATTCAAACCGGTTTCATAATCAATCGCGTCAAAACATGTCGCCATGCACTTTACGAGCTACGCCACTCACGCTGCGTTCATTACTTATGTTGTCTCTGTCAATCAAACGGTGATGGGCGTGAATCACTCAACTAGTTTATTCCAACGAGGTGCACTATTTGCTCTTTGCCTAAATAGTCACTGCAAAAATCAGCATTTTACCCCCCTTGCAGAGGCCCCAAGTGCGCACGGGCCCCTGGGCCTGTGCCCATTATGCCCATTGGTTAATCCGGCCCTGATTGTAAGATTTTCATTTGTTACTTTTACTGTTGGTGGCTGTTTTTGCCTCCATTGACTTCCATTATAACCTCATGTTTTGATTGGAAAGGTACATCATAGAAATCATGCATTTTTTTGGTGGTTTTCCCTATTGGCAAGAGGTGAAATTTGCACTGTTAAACATCAGTTGGCAGCATTAACTCTTTATAGTTAATGCATTTTATATTGAGCTATACGGAATATAACAGCAAATTAAAGTGTGTATATGTGTGTTTGTAACTGTGAGTTCACACCGAAAGCGGTGAGAGCGTCAAAGGTCACTCTAGCCACCCTGGCGACAACGCTGTCTGCCTTCAGCTCCAGCGGCTATAGCGTCAAAATTCACTACACTGATCTCGTATTTAAAGAGGCTGTTGCAGCATATCATATCATATCATATGAGTTACATTCCCCCATAAAACATGCTTTCTAAAATCATGCTTTTTAAAATCACTCTGGACGCCTCACACCCAGCACACTACCTGTTCGAACTGTTACCGTCTGGTCGGCGCTACAGAGCACCAAGCACAAAAACAGCCAGACACAGGAAAAGTTTCTTTCCTCAGGCCATCTACCTCATGAACAGTTCAATATTCTCCTACTGTGCAATAAACATGCAATACTTTCTCATACGCACTTGTACACAGCACCTTATAACCAGTATATTTACAACATATCTGTACATACAATTCAACATCCAGATCTTTTTGACTAACTGCATCTCTGTTTAATGTTTATTGCCTTTTCTTTCTTGTATTTAATTTTGTGTTGTTACTCGTCACTTTATGTACACTGGAAGCTTCTGTTGCCAAAACAAATTCCTTGTGTGTGTAAAGCACACTTGGCAATAAAACTGATTCTGAGTCTAGCGTGAAAATGTTGAGCACTCATATCAAATTCATTTAGCAATGGAAGATCAAGTTGCATGTGGTGAGGCTTTGCTCCACTTAGTTATTCTGAAGCAGCAATACTGTTTTGTATTGTCGCACGAGATTCCCGCTTTTTTAAAGAAAAAAATATATATATAACATTAATGCACATCTGTAACTCACCAGTAACTTTTTTAATGTATGTTCCTGTAAGAAAACACTGTAAACAATTGAAAATCTGGCGACCGCATTAATCAAACCCTTGGGAACAACTGTGGTCGGAACCAAAGTTCACAGTGACTATGTTTTCTGGACTCCTCTCAAGCAATGGACAATGAACCGTGTCATAGCTCATTACCATAAAGTTGACTTGATTTAAAAAAAATCTGTCTTAAAGCGGTGCATGCCGGTTACAAATTTTGGCCGGATTAATGCTGCGCCGACGTCATGTGACTGTCACATGTGGCATCAAAGTACCGCAACAGCACTCAGAGATCAGACGACTGACTCAGCCCGCGCAGCATCTGAAGAGGGCCTGCTGGAGCTAAGATGACGACACCAATATAACACGATTAGCCAAGTTCACCGCATGACAAAAACCACGTGTGTTTCACGTTTATTATTGGACAAATTCCGTCTCACAAATTTCAAAACAAACAATTCACTTTTCATACCCTCTCTATCTTGTACACATGATGCTTATTAAATGACTACAAATATTTTACTGCAGTATCATCTTTTGATAAATAATTTGTTCATAAAGACTAGATTATTTGCAGGTTTATTCTGCCTTTTTATACAGACTATTGTATTCAGCTACATAAACCATTTAAATGAAATATTTTAGTAAATAATCTAAATATTACCTCAAATAACTCTTACAGACTTGTAATAAAATAATTATCATCAATGATCTTGACAATTTCTTAGCAAGTTAAGTTATATAAAAATATGTAATATAAAAATATATGATTCTAAAATATTTGATTTCCTGTCGAGCTATTTATGCAGAAATGTGCATTGATGTAGCTGCTCTTCCTGGGAAATGTCTACTTAAAGTGTAGCTCATTTATTTTTGTCATTTTGTTAAATCGTTTTGGATTAAAGTGCTTTTTTTTAAAAAATGCTTTCATTATCCAAAATAATCCTATTCGTGGGTATTTATTTCCTTTTTATGTGCCCTCTGGTTTCCCCCTTATTTCTCATGTGTTTGTTATGTAGGCTACTTAAATTTAATTCATAATTCCCTTATTGTTTAAAAATGAACTATAGTTTGTAGAGACTGTATTTTGTTTAATTTGTACTGTAAATCTTTTGTTGTTATTTCAATAAATAAATGATCACGCTATGTGATCGGTCACCATGACTGCAGCAACTTTGAGCCCCTGCAGTGTCCGGCTTGACGGCTCCGTTTTCAACTCCGCCCCCGCCTGCGCTCGGCTAATCTTGTTGATAATTTCATTGCAAGTGTAATTAATTTTTTTATTTGGTCTCCTTCATTAACATGGAGGAAGCGGGCTTAATGACTTGTACTGCAGCCAGCCCCCAGGGGGCGATCTAACAGCTGAGACCTTCACTTAAAAGCTGGCTTGTGGCACACTTGGTTTTTCCACTTATGCCATGTAAATAGCAAATGCGCCATGGTGCAGTGCAACTAACTCCTAAAGAGAATAGGAGATGCGATTCTGATTGGTTTAATGCATGTTATGCTCAAAATGCAGCCATAACTCATTAAGAGAATAGGCACAACCCTGATAGACCATGCACTGGGGGGCAGAGCGTATTTTTTAGAGGTGTGAACCTACACTGGTCTCACGGTTCAGTTCGGTTACAATTATCATGCCATCGATTCGGTTTAATTCAATATCTCGGTGCATCACGGTGCATTGACGATTCTTTCCATACACAGTTTTATATTTTCTTCACAGCACAGCAGTTCTTGTATTAAAATTAAATATATTTATATACTATTTGTAAAACAATTTTGTCCTTTAATACAAACAGTCAGATATATAAACTGTACCTTTAAACAACACAAGCATTTATAGCAAATAAACAAATATAAATATCCTGCTCGCTTTCTGAGCTTTGTCTACCAAGTTCCCTCTTACACCCCTTTGATTGGTCACGCGTTCAACAGAAAGGGCTGCGATTGGCTCTTACACGCTGGCACTCTTCACAGATGCACTCATGGGCCACAGTGAGAGAGAGAGAGAGAGAGAAATTGAGTTTACTTTCATTTTCTTAATTGCCGTGAAATAGGGGCTTTTGCTGTAAGTGTCAGTGAAACAGTGTTCAGCAAACACACTCGCAGTGAAATTGTGCACAGTTTCTGAGTTTTTACGTAGTTAGAGCGTTGTAAATACTCGCGCTCGCGGCTCGCCTCCCTCGTCATAGTATGCTACGGCGACATAGTGCATGTGAGATAAATGACGTCAGTACATAATAACTGGTTATGATTATTACTGAACCGATACCGACTTGTCCGTGTCTGCATTGCGGTGGACCGAAGAAACATTTAATTTTGACACCCCTAGTATTTTTCCATCCTTAAAATAGCAAAAGTGTATTCGGACACACCCCTTATGCTTTTGACTTTGCACCTAGATCTTTAAAATAGAGCCCTAAGCTTGTTGAGCTGGTGTTGTGGAACAGGAGATGAATAGAATAACATTCTCCACAACAACCTTGATCCGCAGCACAGCTAAATCAGCATATTAATACACTGTTATAGGAGTAATCTCACAGCAATGATCCAAGACGACAAGGACAACAATCTGGCACTGCGCTACCATAACACTGACAACATCATTTCAAGGCCTCGCCGACTTGAATATTCAGCTGGCTTATAATATTCACCCCCCGCCACCTCCGTTTTCTAAAACAGCTTCATTTTCACTTCTGCGCTCATACATTTCCCCAGATGGCTGGAGATGAAAGATGATTCCAGCAGGCCGAGTGTTGTTTCGCTGGGTTACTTATGTAAGTCGTCTCATTAAAAGACACCCCCAGATGACAGACTCACCTCCGTCTCACACAGGAAAACAGCGCCTGCTTGTACACCTGACGGAGCACTTAGTATCTTTCTATGCTCTTCGGCATCTATAAACTGCTGTCCTTGATTTCTGTAATCATAAGTCAAACGAGGTGAGCATTATGTAAAGCGCATCCCGCTGAGTGTTCAATGCCAGTGCATTACGGTTATGATGATTGTGCTTTATAAACAAGCTGTCCTTATATTCTTGGTATTTAGAATATTTTTTAAATCAGCAGATGAAATCAATGTGTTCATGCATTCTCATTAGACGCATTAAAGGCTGTCTTACAGTTTTTCTCCATTGTTGGCTCATTTCTTGAAACATTCTCAAAACAACATGGACAAACCTCCAAACCACTTGGTAAATGTTCACAACAGACTTAATTTTTCTCATTTATTTCATTAAGTTGCAAATGTCCAAGTACAGGTAGCCTACATTTAGCACAATTTCCAAGTGAATAGATCTAGTTGATCTAAACTAATTGTTGATTCTCAGTTTAATGGTTGTTTGCTCTAAATTGTGTCAGCGTCATAAGTCATCACATGCACAATAGTCTGTTCAATGTTCAAAATTAGTCAAGAAAAAAATACCATGAATACCATATATGAATCTGGGGAACATTTGATCCATTTATTACAGCAACTGGCAGTCAGGTGACACTAAAACTTGACTAACAAAGGAGGAATTTCACACATCTCAGATGACCAATCAAGCACTGTAGGCTGTATATAAGGGCGTGCTCACACTATGCTATCCGAACCGTGCCCAGGCCCCTTTCCCGGATCATTTGAAAAGTGTGAGCGCTTCGAATCAGGCTCAGGCACAGTTTACTTGGCCCGGTTGGAAGAGGTGGGCCTAAACATGGTTCACTTGGGCTCAGGCGCGGTACGCTTACTGTGTGAGTGCAAGTGTGCCCAAGCCCGAAACTGAAAGCGAGACGTAACTTTTAAGGGACTGTTTCATATGGATTAATTAATCATTCGTACTGTTCAATGAACGCAAACTGTCATAGATTATTAAAGATGCAAACCCCTTACTGCACGTCAGCTGCGCCTTCAGCAAACTTCCTAATTCTTGCAGCACAAGGACTTTATGATTGTTTATGAGCCTCAAAAGTGGCTGATCTGTTCTGCAAAATATTAGACTGTGTGTCCCCGCATATCAAACAACTTAAACGATATAACTAAAGAAATCTCCACTGTGCTGAGCGAGAGCGCTTACTGAACAGTGCATCATCGATGATGTAAGCGCGCCCAGGCCCGAATCTAATGTGAGTGCGGGCTGTCGGGGGAGACGGTAGGGGGGACAAGCGTGCTTTGGCCCGGTTCAAGGCAACTGTACATAGTGTGAGTACAGCATAATTTTCATTGTTTTTTGTTTGTGTGTTTATATTACAGTCTATTATGATCGGTATATTTTTTATTCTGATGTATGTTAATTACTTAATGTGTGTGATTGATAATAGTTACAATTCAATTGGCAGTATGAGTGCAATGTGTGATGTCAAACCTTAAAGGCTACTCTTAACCTAAAATCCCAACACTATCTCACGGCAATTCATAACTTTTTGATTTAGTGGCTAATTCAAATTTGTACGATCTTATTCATACAATTTAGTATGATTGCTTATCCCCCAATGATGGTTGGGTTTAGGGGTGTGGTTTGGGTGCCACGCCTTCTTTTAAAAATCGTACATTTTCGTAAGACTGAACACGTACGAATTAGCCACTGAACTGACAAAGCATAAAATAGTTACGTTTCCTCGTGAGATGAGACTGAAAATCCTTATTTCTTATCATTTTTAAAATCTTATCAATTTATTATTATTTTTTTTTACACAATTGCATTCTGTCAAAAACTGGGCTAAGACTGAAAGGTGAACATGAGGGATTTTTCAATGGTCCTCTGTCATAGTGACAACACATCTTAACATTTAGACTTGCAGTGCTTACGCAATGCCAAAGAGACAAAGGATTTTGGGGGCACTGACTTTAGATGAGAAGGAAATTTAGTTGACACATGAACAAACATTTTTGAAAAAGATATGAGCTTTTGCGAGTGAGCTCTAGTGTTGTGCTGAACTGTAAGACTGTTTTGCAAAACAGTCTTAGAGTGTTGAGAATGTAATTCCTGTTATAAAAACTGAACCAAACCAATAGAGAAAAACTGTAAAGTGATAGTTCCCTGCAAAGTTTAAATGTACCTAGCATTCACTGACCTATAAAGGGATAGTTCACCCAAAAATGAAAATTCTGTCATCTTTTACTTGTCAAACACTAAAGAAGATGTTTTGAAAAATGTTAGACACCTGTAACCATTGACTTCCATACTGTAGCATTTAGTTTTCAGCTTTCTTCAAGATATCTTCTTTTGTGTTTGGAAAAAAAGTTTGGAACCTTTAACATACTTAAATATAAGGAAAACAAAGGTTATGTTATTTGGGAAATTAAAAAGTAGTCATAATAAAGATTTAAAAATTGATAATGAAGTTAAAGAAAGAGTGTATGCAATTACGTTTCTTGGTGTTGTGTTGGACCATAAAATTAGTTGGAAACCGCAAACAAATAATGCGATATCAAAATTAGTCAAATCTGTAGCAATAGTGTATAAAGCAAGATTTATCCTGGACAATAAATCAATGTATGTGTTATATAACACACTTATGTTGCCATATATGAGTTATTGTGTTAAAATTTGGGGGAATACATATAAATCTAATTTATGATCCTTATGTACAATGCAGAAAAAAAGTAATTAGCCTGATAAAAAAAAAAGTGGGGTATTTGAAGCATACAAATCCTTTATTTTTTAAACTAGATACTTTAAGTTTAATGATTTGGTTAAATTTAAAACAGCACAATTTATGTGTAAAGCTAGAAATAAATTACTTTCAAAATGCATATGAACGTTTTTTGAAGAAAGACAAGGGATAAATAATCTGAGAGAAGAACAACAATTTAGGAGGCTGAAAACAAGGACAACTTAAAAAAGTTTGTGTATGTCTGTATGTGGTGTGAAATTATGGAACAGTCTAGAACAGATTCTCAAACAATGTCAGGATATTAATCAATTTAAAAAGTTGTACAAGTATATATTATTAAAGGAATATAATGATGAATAGAGGTGATTGAAAAAGAATAAAATGAGAAAGGTATGATGAAACTTCAATCAATCGCTGTTTGCAGTACTATGCATTTTATTTTGTATTTTTTGGGTCTGTTATAAAATGTAAATGTGTAAATGGAATCAAACATACAATATGTGGAAGATGCCAAAAGGATAAAATATGTCTCATGTAAAGCTCATAAGTATCATGTAAAAAGAAGAGATAAGTAAAAGAAGAATGAAGTTTAAGTAATAGACGAATTCTGTGTGTAGTAATGGGGTGGGAAAATAGTAAGCTTGTGCTTAATCCCGCTCCTTTTTCGACCATGCTGAAATGTTTTTTTGTTTTTTTGTTAAAGAATTTGTATGTATTATATTTCTGTTCGAAAATAAAAAATCTAATCAAATCAACTCAACCACTAGAGGGTGAGTAAAAAATTAGCACATTTTTATTTATTTTGAGAAAACTATCCCTATAAGTGGTTGCAAACCTTTGTTTTTTTCTTTTGTTGAACACAAAAGAAGATATTTTGAAGAATGCTGAAAACTAGTATCCACTGACATCCATATTAGGGGGAAAAAAACAATGCAAGTCAATGGCTACTGGTTTCCAACAGTCTTCAAAATATCTTCATTTGTGTTCGAAACAGGAAAGAATATCAAGCAGGTTTGGAACAAGTGGAGGACGAGTAAATGACGACAGTATTTTACATTTTTGAACTCTTTAAATGTACAAACTAGGCCTAAGAGAGCATTGCAAACAAAGTGGGAGCAGACTTTAGATCAGGGATCTCAACCTTTTTTTTACTTCGTGGCCCATTTCTTTCAATCTTCAATTTTTGAAGGCCCACCTGTCTGACATTTTCTCAAAATTTTTTGTATAAAATGCTTATTTAAACCTTTATTTTTTTTAAACAAATATTATATTATATTATATTATATTATATTATATTATATTATATTAT
>CAIGQZ010004081.1:3870747-3918862 GCA_903798205.1 Danio tinwini
AGATAGATAGATAGATAGATAGATAGATAGATAGATAGATAGATAGATATTTTATTGAGACGGACGGACGGACGGACGGACGGACAGACAGACAGACAGACGGATAGACGGATAGATAGATAGATAGATAGAAAGATAGACAGATAGACAGACAGACAGGGATGGACGAACGGACGGACGGAAGATAGATAGATACACAGACAGACAGACAGACAGACAGATAGGCAGACAGACAGACAGACAGACAGACAGACAGACAGACAGACAGACAGACAGACAGAGACGGACGGACGGACGGACAGACATGGACGGACAGACATAGACAGACAGACAGACAGACAGACAGACAGACAGACAGACAGACAGACAGACAGACAGAGATGGATGGATGGATGGATGGACGGACGGACGGATGGACAGACGGACGGACAGAGACAGATCTGTCTCAAAGTGAATCATTTGAACATGCTTTAAAAGATATTACGACTATAGTTAAACTCATTGTGTCTGATGTGACTGGAGCCTGTCAGTATGATGGAGATGGAGACGCTGGTGAATCAGTGCATTTAGTGCTGTTGCTTGTCATTCTGTGCCTCTGAGCTGCTTCTTTCATCTTCCCTCAGAGCAGAGTGCGTTATGTAATATAAAGATGCGGGCGAAAGGGCAGAACTGAAGACGCTGGTAACCCAGTCCAGCACAGCAATATCACAAGAACATCAGCCAGACCAAAATAGACACAAAGAGAAAACAAGTGAGAGAAGCTGGTGCAGGTACTGAAAACTGTCGCTCTGTCCTCTGATGCAGGATTACAGATATAACCTAACACAACCAGTGCAGTCAAAAACTGTTTGCTATTACAAATTACATTGCTCTAGGAGGGAAATTCTATTGGTCAGCGTTAATAGAAGACATTGTAGTTTGTGTATGCAAAATCACCCCTTATTCATTAGTCCTCTAATATAGTCCACTTAAAGGAGTGAGTGAAATGTGAAGGAGTGAATTGGAGCACTTTTTTGGAGTTTTGTGACAACCTCGTAACATTATGCAATTCTGAGTGTGCCCAACACAGGTGAGGCTTGATAAAACACCTGCTTTCAACCAGCTTTGCACATTTGCACCAGATAATTACTCTGTACAATTGCTCCATATCTATAAAAAAACACTAGATTGTAGATATCCTTAAGACTAACATACTGATACTAACATCTAAATAACATTACTTTAATTTCACAAGACCTTAATCCCATCTGAATGGTGTCGGTGTTGTGAAGATGAAGTGTGCATAAACCAGGGGTGTCCAAACTCTGTCCTGGAGGGCTGGTGTCCTGCAGAGTTTAGCTCCAACTTCCTTCAACACACCTCCCTGGAAGTTTCTTGTATACTTAGAAAGAGCTTGGTTAGCTGGTTCAGGTGTGTTGAATTGGGGTTGGAACCAAAATATGCAGGACACCGGCCCATCAGGACCGAGTTTGGACACCCCTGGCATAAACCATCAAAAACCAAACCAGCCTGACAGCCAATGACTCTTATTTGTCAGTCAAACCTGTACTGCAGACCCTTCCCGAAACCAGGAGCCCTGATTTACCCACAGTCAACCAAACGTATAGCTTGAGTTTTGTACTGCTGGTGGAGCAGAAATATCACGCTATATACCTTTAACCTTGACTATAAGGGCTGCATGTAAACCACTGCTATTACTGTGACACTTTAAGTAATGTCTTTAAACATCCTAAGGAATTCTGGGCTGCGAGACAATTTCACGCTCTCTTGTTCTAAATGTTTAGTTTCCGCAGACTGATCTCGCAGAACATTTGATTTCTTTTCATATGTAAAAAAGCCTCACATTGGTATGAGCTTGGTGGCAAAGTCTGATAGGAAAGCAAGCGGTTGGAATGATAGAGGAACGGTAGATTTGTCTGCACTGCCCCCTTCAGACTGATTCTACACACACACACACACACACACACACACACACACACACACACACACACACACACACACACACACACCACACACACACACACACACACACACACACACACACACACACACACACACACACTTATCCACATTAGATGGAAATACAAAGGATTAAAGAGACAGTTCATCCAAAACTGAAAATATTGTCATTGTTTACTCATCATTCACTTGTCACGAACCTGTTTGAGTTTCTTGAACACAAAAGAAGATATTTTGAAAAATGCTGAAAACCGGTATCCATCGACTTTCCTACTGTGACAGTCAATGGTTACCGGTTTCTAGTATTCTTTAAAATATCTTATTTTGTGTTAAACAGAAGAAAGAAACTCATAAAGGTTTGGAACCACTTGAGGGAGTGTTTATAGTGAGTACATGTTCATTTATGGGGGAACTATACCTTTAATTTACCTGAACACTAGCTTATAACCAATTATAAGAGCATAAGAAAGTCAGGATAGAGATTACCATAACACAGATGTGGTCTTGACTCCATAAATGTGCTGACAAGCCCCAAAATGATGTACAAATATGCGTCAAATGTACCAAAGCATTTTCCTACAGCATCCCTATTCATTTTATTTGAATGAGTGCCGTGAGAGTGGAACGAGTGTTAACTACTGTCACCTGCGCGCCACCAGTCTCGAGTCTCACAGATGAGCTCTAGATCTTACAAGGAGGAAAGACTGAAGTGCAAGACGAGAGAGGACCAGTCCTGGAGTTTGGTTTGCTTTAATTTCAGTTTGTCGCCGCCTGTTTGTTTAGTTTATTTTTTTATTAAGGTATTTAAAAATTTGCAAGTCTCTGCTTTCTTCTACCCGATGGCCAGGGAGCCATCAGCATCATTACTAGTGTCGGGGGTAATGCATTACAAGTAACGTGAGGTTTCTTAATAATATTACTTTTCTAAGTAACGAGTAAAATAAAGCATTACTTAAAAAAATTAAGTTATAAAATATTTGAGTTATTTTTTGAAAATGTAATGTGAGTTACTTTTTAGTTTAATTAATTAGGTTAAAAAAATAAATTGCGAAAATAAAATTAAAGTAGTCAAGTAGTAAACACATTGCTTTAAACTTTCAATAATTTGTATATACGGCATACATAGCTCTGACATCAGGAAGTTCTCAAATAACATTATCCTAAAATATTTTTGATGTGTTTTTTAAAGGTAAATGTAGGTTATACAGTGCGTTGTTAACTTCAGAGCTCCTCTATTAAAGTAAAAAACCCTGCAAGTTCTAAAAGAAATAAAGCCTCAGCCAGGTAATAAAAAGTAACACAAAAGAAACTCAAAGGTACCGTATGGCATTACTTAATTACCATTTTTTACCATAAAAAGTAACTAAGCAATGCAACTAGTTACTTTTAGGGGTGAGTAACTCAATATTGTAATGCCTTACCTTCAAAAGTTCCTCCAACACTGATCATTGACGTGATCATGTTTTTTTGGTGACATCAGGTTGATGTGATAGTTCAACCCAAAATAAAAATGCCTGCCATGATTCACTCCATCTGATTGAAACCAAAAATATATTTTGAGAATATTTGGAAACCAGCAGCAATTGACTCCCAGAAGATTTTTTCCCTCATTAAAACAAAACATAACATTCTTCAAAATATCTTATATTGTCAATATTGCCAGAATATGAGGAATAAAGTGTATACACCGAGGATGGTTAGGCTACACATTAGCATTACAAAAAATTATACACCATATTATAATAAAATGTAAAAATGTAATGAAAAAAATGACAGCGACTCGGAGGTGGACTTTAAACCTTCCCATTAAAGGTAAGCCTAATTTATTTAGTTTTTTTATGTATTGTGGTAATTTGCACGTTGTTAAAACGTTATTTGTTTAGATAATATCTGTATACTCTCCGTTTGACTCGTGTACAATAATTTTGCTCCAAATACGATAATTTTGAGGTTCTGGTACAATAAATTGACATTACTAATCTGGCAACACTGAGACATACAGTATATATATATATATATATATATATATCACATTAGAGAAAGAGTAAATTTGTTAGACTTAACTTTTTATGAAACTTGCATTTGGTCATTGTGAGCTGTATTAAATGGTGCTATAGAAAAAAAAATAAACAATTAAAACATACAAACCAACAATTTGTCAAATAGTGGGCAGTCATATAAACAAAATCCTATTGGTTATTTATTTGTTTGAGTGTTTTTTTAAAGGAAAGGAACCACTTGATATATCCATTTCTGGGTGCCTGTTTCAATCAAAAAGAATAGCACTAAATATTTATTGTGATTTCAATGTTCTGAAAATCTGAAATCTGAAAAATAGAGATCTGAAAAGAGATATTATTACAAATAAATTTGCAAGTAAGTTTTGGAGTACGTTTTGGTAAGTAAAGTAAGAAAAATAACCTCATAATTAAAAATTCTGCTTGTTTTAAGGAAAAACTCACTTCACTTTCACTCCTACTTTCTGAAAACAAGCCAATATTTTTTACTATTTTTTAACAAAATGCTTCTTGATTTAATAAGTTTAAGATATATTTAGATTTGAAACAAGACAAAAACAGGTACGAAAAGCAAGAAAAGCATTTTTTGCAGTGATACATTTTGTGCAGAACAAACACGCACCTAAACTTCATAATCAAAACCAAACATTTCTGATCGAAGGTCACAAACTATTAAAAAAAACCTCAATCTAGACTTCAGAAACTTATCTCTGAGGACAAGTGTACATGACTGCAGTGAAGTGATATAACTGGTTCATGTCCTGAAGGCTTTTCCATGATACATAAGCGTGTGTGTCTGTCCTGGACGCCTCTGCCATGTGAAATGAAGCATTAAATGAGGGGGTGAATGCGTTGGGTTGCTGCTGACGAGGAAATCCATCGGAGTTTCTTTCATGTGTGCCTTTGACTGTGTGCCCCCTGAGCAAATTAGCCCCGGCAAAGCGATTTTATAGCCGCCCGGCTGCTTAACTCGCCCGAATCCACCCTGTGATGTGTCAAAGCATGCGGGAGGAGTGTGTGTGTGTGTGTGTGTGTGTGTGTGTGTGTGTGTGTGTGTGACTCATTTTAAAGCCTGTATGATGTACTAATGATCAGACGCTCTGCCACCTGTGTAGCGAGGCTCAGTTGGCCTACAGATGCTGTCAGCTCTTATTCAATGTTGCTTTTCCAGCGCATAAGGGAGGCCGGCCAGGACTTTATGCCAAAAAAAAAAAAAAAAGCACAGTCAAAGTCCTCTCAACGGCGCTGGCTCCCTTAACACAGTGTCACAAGTCATTCTGTCAAAACGGAGCATGTGTGTGAGCAGAAAGACAAGTGTTGGCAGGGCTGAAAGAGCATGTCAATAAGATCTCCTCATCAGCATGCATTCCTAAAGTCCTTCTATGTCTCTGAAAAGATGGAGGTTTAATGGCATGGTGATTCCAATTCATTGGGCAAACTTTGAGACCAAGAGAGTGCGGGCACCTTTACTGTTCACCAACACAAAGGGTTATCAGAAATTTATGTTTTTCTTTATTGATCTTGATTATTCATCAAGATTCTTTGGATTCATCTCCAATGCCTCCTCTTTCATCTTACCCCAGTCATGCTCAATAATCTTATGTCTGTTGACTGGGCTGGCCAATCCTGGAGCACCTTGACCTTTGCTTTCAGGAACTTTGATGTGGAGGCTGAAGTATGAGGAGCACTATCCTGCTGAAAAATGTGCCCTCTCCTGTGGTTTGTAATGTAATGAGCAGCACAAATGTCTTGATACCTCAGGCTGTTGATGTTGCTATCAACTCTGCAGATCTCTCACACGCCCTCATACTAAATGTAACCCCAAACCATGATTTTCCCTTCACCAAACTTGACTGATTTCTGTGAGAATCTTGGCTCCATGCTGGTTCCAGTAGATCTTCTGCAGTATTTGTGATGATTGGGATGCAGTTCGACAGATGATTCATCAGGAAAATCTACCTACTGTCACTTTTCTAAATGATCAACTAGAAGTCAAGGTATTATCTGTTGCTCTTACAAGCTGGGATAGACAACACGACTATGGTCAGGTCAGGTTTTAATAATTCTCCAACACCGGTTAGAAAGGATTATTGAGCTTATAAAGATATAGATTTTCAAAATAGTCAACGCATCTTCATCTAAATGACGTCAAATGAATAAAAAATGGTTGTGATTTCAACGGTAAAAAACAAAAAATGCTACAGTAAAAATCTGTAACCTGGTTAACAGCATGTTTCCTTAATATATATACGGCGAATAACCGTAAATTGACTTTCCCAGAATTCCCTGTATGGCACATCACTTTTTCTGCTTTTTGTTGACATTACTATGGATCTTTTTAGTTGTTTCCCCATCAGTTATGTACTTTAGAGATTTACATTACATCTAATGTTGATAAACAATGTTTATTTTATGACTTTATGCGTGTTACCGTACTGGTGTTTAGTAGCTGTGTGTGAATGACACTCAGCACCTTCTATACACTGATACACTTTTCTGCTTGTGGGAAAGTTGTTTGTGATGAGCATTGGTTCATTATATATGAACTTTCCCATTACCACCTGCATATAGCTGTGTTTACCTGTCTATCTGTGTAACAAAAGATGTGTAGATGTTGCTAATCAATATACAAATATTACCTCTATAAATTAAAGAAATACGGTAGTTTACTGTAAAAAATGAGAAATTTTTATGGTTATTTTATGGTAAATTTTATAACTTTTATGGTTTGTACTGTATTTTTAACGGTTCAATACTGGCAACCACAGCTGCCGGTTTTTTACCATAAATTTTACGGATTTATTTTTTATATCGTACACTGTAAAAAAAATCCATAATTTTACGGTTTATTTCCGGCAGCTGGGGTGCCGGAAAAAAACGTAAAATAACGGCCATTAAATTACAGAAACTTACTGTAAAATAAAAGATGTTAAATTACAGAAATTTACCAGAAATTTTTATTTAAGGAAGTTTCTGTAATTCAATGTCCGTTATTTTACAGTAATTTAACGTGTACAGTTTACAATTTAATTGTGTAATTTAACGGTCGTTATTTTTCGTTTTTTTTCCCGGCACCCCAGTTGCCGGAAATAAACCGTAAAATTACAGATTTGTTTTACAGTGTAGTTCAATCTTATCTTTAAAGGGATAGTTCACGCAAAAATGAAAACATCCTGTTAACTTATTCAGTTCTCGGTGTACCTGTGAATGTATGCTGTAATTGTAGTCTGATTTCTTTTGATGGTGAATGTGTGAGGGCACGCACTCGGCCGGGAGGTCAGGTGATGCAGATTGTTGACAGCATTCCCAACCCTCATGCATTTGTCATCAAAAGCGACGGACTACAATCGCACATCATTCACATATACATACACATATAGAACTGTTTGACTTGTTGACTAAAGCTAATAATAAATACTGTTCCATTTCAGGAGCACGATCGCCTCACAGCAAGAAGATCGCTGGTTCAAGCCTTGGCTGGGTCAGTTGGCATTTCTGTGTGGAGTTTGCATGTTCTCCTCGCGTTCGTGTGGGTTTTCTCTGGGTGCTTCGGTTTCCCCCACAAATCCAAAGGCATGCGGTATAAGTGAATTGGAGAGGTTAAATTATCTGTGGTGTATATGTGTGAATGAGTGTGTATGGGTGTCTCCCAGTGATGGGTTGTCGCTGGAAGGGCATCTGCTACGTAGAACATGTGCTGGATAAGTTGGCGGTTCATTCCGCTGTGGTGACCCCTGATTAATAAAGGAACTAAGCCAAAAAGAAAAGCAATGTTCCATTTCTTATACGGACCGATCGTTTTGCATAACGTCAGTGTGTCATTAAGAGCCATGGCTGTTGATTTGGACTTGTTTGTATGTGTTAATTATCAATCTAAAAAACCTGTCACCATTCATTGCCATTATACAAATCACCAAACACCACAGATTAAGCTCAATAATTCTTTAATGTTCTACTGAAGAAAGAAAAAAAAGTCGCCTACACTACCTTACAAAAGTCTTGTCGTTGATCTCAGTTGTAAGAGCAACAAATAATAACTGGACTTCTAGTTAATTATTTGGAAAAGTAGTGGAAGGTAGATTTTCCTAATGAATCATCTGTTGAACTGCATCCCAATCATCACAAATACTGCAGAAGACCTACTGGAACCCGCATGGACCCAAGATTCTCACTGAAATCAGTCAAGTTTGGTGAAAAAAAAAATCATGGTTTGGGGTTACATTCAGCATGGAGACATGTGAGAGATCTGCAGAGTGGATGGCAACATTAACAGCCTGAGTTATCAAGACATTTGTGCTGCCCATTACATTACAAACCACAGGAGAGGGCAAATTCTTTAGCAGGATAGTGCTCCTCATACTTCAGCCTCCACATCAAAGTTCCTAAAAGCAACGAAGGTCAAAGTGCTCCAAGAATTGACCAGCCTAGTCCCCAGACATGAACATTATTGAGCATGACTGGGGTAAGATGACTGAGGAGGCATTGAAGATGAACTGTGGGAGTCCTGCAAGAACGCTTTCCTTGTCATTCCAGATGATTTTAATAATAAGTGATTGTGAGTCATTGTAGAGATGTATGATGCAGTCCTCCAAGCTCATGATGGAATCAGACACAATATTTAATCTGTTTCCACTGGAGCATGACTTTATATTCTATACTGGACATTATTTCTGTTAAATGACAAGACTTTTGTCTAAGTCAGACCTTACTGTCCTAATTAAATCATTAAAAGTGAAAGCATGATTATATTTTGTTTTGGCAAAATAAGTGTAATCTAGAGGCCTTTGTCTTTAATATGAGCCACTTCTGACACCAAATGATCAACTAGAAGTCCAGTTATTATTTGTTGTTCTTAAATCTTGGATAGGCGACAAGACTTTTGTCAGATAGTATATACTACGGGCAATTTACTTCACCCAATTTACCTATAGCGCATGTGTTTGGACTGTGAGGGAAACTGGAGCACCTGGAGGAAACCCATGCCAACACGGGGAGAACATGCAAACTCCACACAGAAAAGCCAACTAGCCCAACCAGGACTTCAACCAGCGACCTTCTTGCGATGAGGCCACAGTGCTAACCATTGAGCCAACATGCGGCTTCAGTATACATAATATACATAATATAGTACTACACAAGAAAACATTAAAATATATATATTTTTCATCAAATGAAACTAATGATCATCATTAAGCTCTAGGGAAAATGCTGTGTTTTTTTCGCATTATTTTTCCCCAAATAAACAACTTCTAATCCCACAGCTGTCACATTCATATTTCTCAACAAACTTTTTCCTGTTAGCGATCCCTCACATCCGCCCCCTGCCACTGCATCCTGTATATTAATTCATAAAGCATGTGTCAATACTCATATTAATCACTCCAAATCATCTGTTTCCACCCCTGCACAGTTAAATCTGTCTGTGCTTATCTATTTTTCCTCCCTCCCTCGATCTCTTATTTAATCGTGTCCTGCAGCCTCAGCTCCATATGCGTCACTCCTCCCACTCCAAAGGGGATTTACTGTCTGAAAAAGACTCAGTGGCTTTCAAAAATGGACAAAATGCACAGGGAAATGTGGCGTTCGCTCAGCGGCGGCTTTTCATGGGCTGTCAGCCTTAAGAAAATCTTTTAAAAACAAATTCTGAATTATTAAAGAAATTATTATTGTTGTTGTTTATATTAATTTAGCATTTTTACACACACAGATACACTCACTGGCCACTTTATTAGGTACACCCGTCCAACTTCTCGTTAACGAAAATATAATCAGCCAATCACATGGCAGCAACTCGATGCATTTAGGCATGTAGACATGGTCAAGACAATCTGCTGCAGTTTAAACTGAGCATCAGAATGGGGAAGAAACGTGATTTAAGTGACTTTGAACAAGGCATGGTTGTTGGTGTCAGACGGGCTGGTCTGAGTATTTCAGAAACTGCTGATCTACTGGGATTTTCACAAACAACTCTAGGGTTTACAGAGAATGGTCAGAAAACAGAAAATATCCAGTGAGCGGCAGTTGTGTGGGCGCAAATGCCTTGTTGATGCCAGAGGTCAGAGGAGAATGGCCAGGCCCGGATTAAGAATTCAGAGGCCCCTGGGCACAATGTCTTGTAGGGCCCCCTACAAGGCCGCACCCCTATAGTTGAATTAAAAAATAAGATTAATATAATATTTTTTTAAATAAAGTTAATCTATAATATTTTGCCCACATTTTTTAAATAAATGTCTTTATGACCACAGTGTACCCATCTTCTGATGGCTACTTCCAGCAGGATAACGCACCATGTCATAAAGCGTGAATCATCTCAGACTGGTTTCTTGAACATGACAATGAGTTCACTGTACTCAAATGGCGTCCACAGTCACCATATCTCAATCCAATAGAGCACCTTTGGGATGTGGTGGATTGGGAGATTCGCATCATGGATGTGCAGCCGACAAATCTGCAGCAACTGCATGATGCCATCATGTCAATATGGAGCAAAATCTCGGAGGAATATTTCCAGTACCCAGAATCTATGCCCCGATGGATTAAGGCAGTTCTGAAGGCAAAAGGGAGTCCAACATGGTGCTAGTAAGGTGTACCTAATAAAGTGGCCAGTAAGTTTATAGAGTTAAAGTCAAAATATTTAGCTCTCCTGTGAAATTTTTATTCTTTTAAAAATATTTCCCAAAGGATAGATTTTTTTTTACACATTTGCAAATATATTATATTATTTTTACCTTATATTACATTATATTATATTATATTATATTATATTATATTATATTATATTATATTATATTATATTATATTTTATTATTTTATATTATATTATATTATGTTATTAATATTATATTATATTATATTATATTATATTATATTATATTATATTATATTATATTATATTATATTATATTATATTATATTATATTATATATTTTAAATATATTTACCATAACATAAGAACTGAACCAAACCCAGTCCTAATTAGCCAAAGTCTTCGAGAAATCAGCTCGATGTGTGAATAACATGTTTCTGTGTAAAAGTGAAGAGTTCTCTGTGGGTCTGCAATACGGAGAGCCCAAAAACATGAGTCACCTCGCTATTAAGGTTAGAAAGAGGCATTGATCCGCTCCGTCTGCACAGCCACATGCAGTCTGGACTTATCAGAGAGCACAGAGAGTCTGTTCAGGCACCTTTCATCTTTCAAACACAATCTGTGTCTGAATCTTAATCTTAAGTCTTTTTTCCCTTCAGTTTTAAAGGTTGGTCATCAAATTAATTAAGAAAATCAATACAACACACTCTCAGAAAAAAATGGTACAATGTTGTAGAAAAGAAAGTACAAACCCTTGTCACTGGGGTAGTACCTTTTGATGGAACAGAATTAAGACAGAGAAACAGTCAGTGCAGTTTGTGTTTGACAAGATTTGTACCATGGGAAACCAAAATGTATTTGGTTTTTAAAACCTGCGGATACAACATTGTGCCTTCATCAAAGGTACAAATGTGATCCATAAAGGTACCACTACAGTGATAAGACACTGTACCTTAACAGTGTCAGATGTGTTCCTTTAAGAACTACACTCTCAGAAATAAAGGTACACAAGTTGTCACTGGGGTGGTACCTTTTCAAAAGGTACAAATTTGTACTTAAAGGGTCCATATTGGTACCCTTTAAAAGTATATATTAGTACCTACAAATTTTAAGAGAAACACTTTTGTACTTTGTAGGTACTAATATGTACCTTTGAAGTATTAATATGAACCTTTTAGCTACAAATTTGTACCTTTTGAAAAGGTACCACCCCAGTGACAGCTTGCGTACCTTTATTTCTGAGTGTACAAAGGCATTTTGCTTTATCCAAAATGCGTCAATTTATTTTCAGCAAATAAAAAAACATCAAATACATTTTAAACAATGTTTTTAAAAAGTTTATTTTTGTGTAAATGCATCGTTTCCATTAACAATAAAGAATAAAACATAATTTAACATTAATCAAAACATGATTTCTATTTTTTGCTAAACATTTTATAACACTTTTTACAAAACACTCCCAGAAATAAAGGTACAGGAGCTGTCACTGGAGCGGTACCTTTTTAAAAGAGACATATTTGTACCCAAAGAAACCACATTGGTACCTCAAAGGGACATATTAGTACCCACATGTACCTAATAAAAACCTTTAAGGTAACATTATGGACCCTTCAGGTACAAATGTGTACCTTTTGAAAAGGTACTGCCCCAGTGACAGCTCCTGTACCTTTATTTCTGAGAGTGTACAACATAAAAAAAATGTTCTCCAATTTTCACACAGTGCCTTTGTAATCACTTAAAAGTTAATTTAATTTACTTAATTTAAAAATAGAAATAGAGTTCTGCAGAAGAATTGTAATGAGATATGCACAATGTTTGATTAGTTCACAATAGTAAAATGTCTGCATGAACACTTTGCACATGCAGGACTTTTGCCAGCTCATGTGGATAGTGGAAAGCAAACGCCAAAAGGTGTGGATATCAATAATGAAAATGTACTTATCAGAAAATGCTTACCAAATGTTTATTAAAATGCATTAAATGTATAGTTTACAATACCTATAGTTTTGTTTTACCAGTTGTTTTGTATTATTGAACTAAATAATTAATGTTGATTAGTTTCTTTAAACATATGCTTTTAAATGATGATTCGCTTTAATATGGAAATTATTAATGAAATCACTTTGGCTTTCCAGTAATATTTGTTTTCATAGATATTGTAAGTGTTGTCCAACACCTATGTACCTTTTTCATGAGATCAATTGTGCCTTCATTTCAATTGTACCAAGGTGCAGAACAGTATCATAAGAGGTCTTTTCTGTACTACATCAGGTACAACTTTTACAAAAGTACAAATCTGTTCCTTAAGAAAAATTATTTGTACCACCATGTACCTTTTTTCTGAGAGTGTACAGTAAATTACGATTTCTGTTTAACGGAGAGAATATTTTTTCAACACATTTCTAAACATAATAGTTTTAATAACTCATTTCTAATAACTGATTTATTTTATCTTTGCCATGATGACAGTAAATAATATTTAATTGGATATTTTCAAGATACTAGTATTCAGCTTAAAGTGACATTTAAAGGCTTAATTAGGTTATTTACGAAGATTAGGGTAATTAGGCAAGTCATTGTATAGACAATCAAAACATTATATTGATTAAGGGGGCTAAGAATATTGACCTTAAAATGTTTTTAAAAAATCTATCCTAAATAAAACAAATAAGACTTATTTTCTCCAGAAGAAAAAATATTATAGGAAATACTGTAAAAAAAAATCCCTGCTCTGTTAAACATCATTTGGGAAATATTGAAAATAGCAAGAAAGACAAAAGAAAAAAAAATAAAAATCACAGGAGGGCTAATAATTTTGACTTCAACTGTATATTATTATTATTTTTATTGTTATTATTATTATTATTATTAATTTTGTTATCATATTTTAGGTCCCAGTGAAATATTTCTAAAATTAAATACATTTATCCTTTTTTTAAAATTCAAGTTTAAGAAATAAATAAAATCGATATATTCTGTATTAATGGTTAAATAAAAATAATTAACAAGTAATTATTTGAAACGATAAAATATTTTCCAGCAATTTAATAACAATATATTACAAAATTATTTTACAACCCCATGAAATATTTGACATTTTCCCAAGTAAAAAACTTTGGTAAATTGCATTTTAATTGTTTAATAACTTTCATTAAACCGCATGCTTACTAAACTGAATCCATACAATATTGAAAGCATTTTTTTTATTTATGAAGTAACACATTTATTATTATTAAAAACAAATTATTTTAATGCAAAATTTTGATAAACTGAAGCCATAATATATTCGGCTGCACATTCATGATGCGAATCTCCCATTCCACAACCCAAAGGTGCTCTATTGGATTGAGAACTGGTGACTGGGGAGGCCATTTGAGTACAGTGAACTCATTGTCATGTTCAAGAAACCAGTCTGAGGATGATTCCCGCTTTATGACATGGCACGTTATTCTGCTGGGAATAGCCATGAGAAGATGGGTACACTGTGGTCATAAGAAATGAACATCTCTACTTGTTTTTTTGTGAAGCACTTTGAGTTGCATGTATGTAGCAAAAGTTATATACAAATAAAAAATATATATATTATTATTATTATTATTATTATTATTATAAAACTTTTTTTCCATTAAAAATAGTTTTAATGAATTATGTAATGAAATACCATGTTTAGATTTGGGTTTTAAAGATGTGTGTTGTCAAATAAAAAGGTATAAAATAAGTAGTTAAATGTGCATTTACATTAATTTTTTATATCATTTTATTCCTAAAGCAGAGCATGAAAAAGCAATATTCTATACTTTGCTTTTATAAGTTTTATACTCTTGGACTTTCACCTTGCAGGAACTCTCTAGCATGAGAAACAGAGTCTGAGTGACTGTTCATTGCACTGATTCTTTCTCCATCGCTCTTACAGAGAAATTACATCATTTGTCATCTAGTTATGAGCGTCTGACATCAGTGTCTGTTTCAAATGAATCCTTTATAATTCCTCATCCGTTTCAAAGGCCTTCCTTCTTTTCTAGAGGTCTGAAATGCCATTCATCTGCTTCCCTCCTCCTCCTCTCTGTGTCTGAGCAGCCCAATCCATCCCACTTTTCCCTCAATGTTTAGGCTGTCAACTCCGACACCCACTCCAAATGCCAACGCGCTGACCAAAAGAGAAAAAAAAAAAGAGTGAAAACCAGCCATGAAGACGATGACAGAATGCCAGAGCTGCACAAAAGCATCCTTCAAACTGGACCCTTCACATTAAGAAGGCCACTATTAATGTCCACCCAGCCGTGCGGCACAGACTTTACTGTGTTTCTTTTGTTTATGGCTTCCAAAGGGACTTTTCCCCATTTAAAATGCTTTTGTCTTTGTAGATGAGACTTGTGTGACACTGCCTCGAGGCTACAAAAGTTAGAGCGTCAAGCAGAATGGGGTTCATAAAAATCCTGAGCGAGGATGAATGAAGATCTCTGTGGTCGCGCTTATGAAATCCAAATCTGATTTGTGGTTTTTGGTCCATCTTTGTTAGCTTTGAGGCTTTCTGTATGATTCCCAAAAGTTCTAGCTATTAGTGTTGGGCAAGCTACTTGAAAAATGTAGTGAGCTAAGGTATTAGCTCTACTTAAAATGTAGCTTAACTACACTAGAAGCTACTCTCTGGGAATTGTAGCAAGCTAAGCTAGAAGCTTCTTGACAGAAGTAGCGTAGCTACATCTAAGCTATTTTGCAATTTTTATTTTTAAATAGAAACAACTTAAATCCAAGTCAATCATATCTTAGTGATCAATAAAACTATCAATAAAACATTTGAGGCAGAATTCATTCATTCATTCATTCATTTTCTTGTCGGCTTAGTCCCTTCATTAATCCGGGGTCGCCACAGTGGAATGAACCGCCAACTTATCCAGCACGATTTTACGCAGCGGATGCCCTTCCAGCCGCAACCCATCTCTGGGAAACATCCACACACTCATTCACACACAAACACTACGGACAATTTAGCCTACCCAATTTACCTGTACTGAATGTCTTTGGACTGTGGGGGAAACCGGAGCACCCGGAGGTAACCCATGCGAACGCAGGGAGAACATGCAAACTCCACACAGAAATGCCAACTGATTGAGGCAGAATTGTTCAGTTTAATTATAATATGCTGTACTAAACAAAAACAAATTATAGTGTAATACAGTAAAAACTAAAAATCCAACAGACCAATTACCATGTTTGTAAACATTCAGGATGCGCGCGCAGAGAGGTGGCAGAAAAAAAAACGGGAGCGCTAACATTTACAGCGAGGCAATGACATCCGATGCGGTACAGAGTTTGTTGTTGTCTTAGAAATAGGATATATTGATTACATATTATAAATATTATTTACATAATGCTTTCAGTGTATTATAACAGCTTGTCACCCAGTGATAAGCACAGTTATTCTGCTAAACTAACATTAAAGTGAGCGGCGTTCGTCTGACAGGTCCATTTGCGATAGCACCCTCCCAATGGATATTGGATAAGACAAAATGATCAAGCATCCAGCCCCAAATATACAATCTCATTGAAGCTCCAAGGGATTTACAAAAGATAAGCTAAAGGTCTACAAGTGTTTGGATGCCAAGAATTGTGTTCTGTGTGGTCATATGCAAGAAATAATGATCCATGATTACCAGATTCAAAACAATGTAGTGCTAAAAAACCGAGGTTCTGCCGAGCCAAAGACAAGGAAAAAAAGACGGAGCTAACGTTATACAAGTCCTGGGTGATCATCAACAGCAAAACTGCATTCTGACAGTGAACTACACCTGTACGGCAGACCCAGGGTGTGTGAACTTACACATAAAGGTAAAGTTGGTTTTATATTCGCACATTCAGTCTTTCTCCTAAATAATATAACTTCATAAAAGTATTATTTGCAAACTCTAAATAGCGAAATCATATTAGCTGCCAATGACTATCAAAGTACAACATTGTTCACAGTCAAATAAACAGTGTTCATGTTGTTTTCAAGTCACACTTGCAGGTTATTTCAGACCAAATACTCAAAGTGTCGTGGTAAACAATATAGGGAGTGTGTCACAAGTTGTCACTGAATGAATGTGTGAATATAAAACCAAATTTAATAACTTACACTTTCACATTTTATTCTTAGCATTCAGTGTCCGCAGTTTAATTAACCATATGTAACCGGTGTTTTGCTGAAATCATTGCTGCAATCAGTAACAAGCAATGTATATGATTCAGCATAGCCTGAACTTACTTGATATAACATGAGAACTGCAGAGTCGAGCATTTCTAATTAGGTCGTCACTTCATTCAGCTCCTTTAGCCAATGACGTCTGCAGTCTGCATTTAAAGGTGTATGGTAAAAGTTAAGTTTTCTAGTTTTCAAATTTGGTATCCTACCGCACAACACCACATGTTTGCTATTACAGCCAGTCTTTTTTTGCAACCGGGAACCCGTGTGATGTCATGTGTGACGTAGGTTGGTAATTCGTCTATAAAACCAGGTGTTACACATTTAAAATACTATAGTAATTTATGAACGGCAGAAGTAGTTCCTCTTACAAAAGGGTTTTTAAGACTCGCCGTGTTTGATTTTCTTTTTTATATATATGAATATGTCAATAAACTGTTATATAAACGCAATATCACATGAGTAGCAGTCCGATATGGCTGTATATTGTCACTGGTGGGACACTAAGGCACTTGGACTGTGGCCTCAAGCCAATGCACGTCTTCCACCAGTGCCAATATACAGCCATATTGCACTGCTACTTGTGTGATATTGCTCATTTAAACTATTACAATGTCAATAAAAGCCACTTTTTCAAACTTTTCCAGATTAAAATTTGTTGGCTAATGTCAGATCAATGACCCATAATGCAATTTAAAAGCAGAAATAAACAGGGGAAAAATTCAATAAAAACAAGAATCACAAAATACAAAAATCTACTAATTTACAGATATTTGTAAGTGTTTCGCTGTAAAATATAAGCCGACAACCACATTTCTATTATACTGGGGGAATATTGCGCCACTCAAAATTAGACTCCACACTTTCGAATGCATTCAGCAAAACAATAGCAAGATTTTAATTATTTACTGTAGATTATATGCTGTGCTAAACAAATTAAAGAATAAAACAGTAACAACTAAAAATCACATTTAAAATACTATAGTCATTTATAGTTTTACTTTATATTTACTTTAAGCTGAATATTATCTTGAAAAATATTTTGTAAGATTACTGTCATATTTTTACAAGATTACTGTCATCATCTTGGCAAAGATTAAATAAATCAGTGATAGAAATATGTTATTAAAACCATTATGCTTAGAAATGTGTTAAACAGATATTAGGAAATGAAATCAATTCTAACTTTAACTGTATTTATAATATATATTAATATATAATATACATTTTTGTATCCAACAATTTATTCACAGTCCTAACCTTTCTACAGGCCAGCAGCAGATGCGCTGAATGCATTTACTAGTTAATTGTATCACAGATTTAATCACGGCTAAAGGTCAGAAAGGTAAAGTTCAAAGTTCACCGGCTTCTTGCTTCCCTAATTCCTGTTACAGCTGTAGCTCATAAACCCGTTTCCATCACTGAGCCAATTAGAGCAGTCGACTTCCCAGGGTTAATCTGAGTTTCAAAAGTCACTCCAAGAGTCTCAAGCATGCGCAGAGAAACAATGAGGATCTTACAATGTAAAAGTGTCAGCTGCACTGTAAAAAATATATATTTCAGTTTCTGTATTTTTGTGTTTTCTGTTTATTTGCGGTTGTGAATTGCATTATGGGATGTTGCTCTCTGCTCTGTCGACTTTTGATGTTGAAAATCCAACTCTACAGTTTAACAAAGTCCCTTCTATCAGACCCGGGGGGTTCAGGTAGTTTGAAAGACCGGCCCACCCCCCTCCCCCAACTAACAAAGTCCAGAATTTGGCTCCTATATGAGCTCATTTGTCCCATTTTTGGCAGTATGCCATCATAAATTGTGAAAATAACTGATAGAAGAAGGCTTTAAGACCCATTTTATTTTTAATTATTCATTCATTCATTTTCTTTTCAGCTTAGTTCCTTTATTAATCTATGGTGGCCACAGCGGAATGAACCAACTTATCCAGCACATGTTTTACGCAGCGGATGCCCTTCCAGCTGCAACACATCTCTGGGAAACATCCACACACACTCATTCACACTCATACACTACAGACAATTTAGCTTACCCAATCACCTGTACCGCATGTCTTTGGACTGTGGGGGAAACCAGAGCACCTGGAGGAAACCCACGCAAACGCAGGGAGAACATGCAAACTCCACACAGAAACGCCAACTGATCCAGCCGAGGCTCGAACCAGCGACCATCTTGCTGTGAGGCAACAGCACTACCTACTGTGCCACTGCATCGCCCTATTGTTAATTTTTCCAAAAAAAAAATTTGCTCCACTTTTCCTTAATATATCTTATTTCCTCTTTCTAAAGCTACCTCTCGCCTGACCTGTCTTCTCCTGAAATGTGTGATGTTTGTGTATGGGCGGAGGGGTCCAATTTCGCTACATGTAAAAGTATATGTTACAAATAAAGGCTTTTTTCATCATCATCATCATCATCCTCAAATGGACAGATTCTGACTGAGGAAATGAGCTAGACGGTTTGTTATTTGCCTATATACACTACAGTTTTTAATTTAAAAGAAGCTATTAAATGTCTATAAGCTATTAAAATGTCAATAAAAGCCACTTTTTCAAACTTTTTGAGATTAAAAGTTGTTGGTCAATGTCAGATTAAGCTCCCATAATGCAATTCAAAAGCAGAAATATACAGGGAAAAAATTAAATAAAACATGAATCACAAAATACAAAAATCTACTAATTTACAGATATTTGTAAGTGTTTCGCTGTAAAATATAAGCCGACAAACACATTTCTATTATACTGAGGGAATATTGCGCCACTCAAAATTAGACTCTTTCAAATGCATTGAGCAGAACAATAGCAAGACCTGCAGCAACAACCAACAGTCAGACAAGCAGCTTCATAAAAAAAACACACACAAATTACCTCGACATAACCTCTCTCTCTCTTTCTCCGACTGATGCAATATCACACGTCCTGTACTGTCACTTCCTTTATTCACTTCTTCCACACTCCTGGGAAATAAAATAGTCTTTTTTGGGGGGAAATGAAGCCAAACAACAGGCTTTGCTAGACTCTGTATCTTCATATTTCAATCCCTTCTGAATATTCAGTGAATTTTCAATCTATCCAAGGCAAATCTCATAGGGTTAGTTTGTGTTTCCACTCAGGGTTTGACTGAAAAAAGGGTGCCGGCAAATAAGCACAACATAGGAGATTTTTCTGACTGGAAAGAGATATGTAATAATAATAATAATAATAATAATAATAATAATAATAATATGTATATGTATGCATTTAAGAATAACATATAAGAAGCTAAAATTATACATTTGGCATTATATATGTAACGTCCTATGACGTGTCCCTCTGGGATTGACGGTTGGCTCTGCCTTAATCCTTATTGTAATAGGAAACACCTGTTATTTACTGCTCTGGAGCCTTTAAAAATCTTATGGCCGGCATTTTGAGGAGGTTGCTGCTTTGGGCTGGACTTTTCGTTTCATTTTGTTTAATGTAATTCTTTTGTTTCTTTACATACATACACCTACATCCGAAACACCACTGATTCTCCTTTGCTTTAAGTTGTTTAAAACTGTTTCTTTAATAAATTATGTTATATAATTTTGGCTTTCTTGGGTGTCCCTCTTCTTTGTTACGTCTTTGTGAGCCACAGGGTGTAACAAATGGGGGCTTGTCCGGGACCATCAATCCTCAATCCTACCCAGACGGCCTCTCTATGTCTTAGAACGTCACACACACACACACACACACACACACACACACACACACATACATATATATAGTACATATACATATACTTACATACAGTTGAAGTTAGAATTAATAGCCCCACTGAATTATTTTAGCCCTCCTGTTTATTTTTTCCCCCAATTTCTGTTTAACGGAGATTTATTTTAACACATTTCTAAACATAATAGTTTTAATAACTCATTTCTGATAGCTGATTTATTTGATCTTTGCCATGATGACAGTAAATAATATTTTATTATATATTTTTCAAGACACTTCATATATATATATAATTTATTATAAAATTTAAAATAAATAAGCTTTTAGCTCAATATTTTTTATTATGTTTTAGGAATTTTTAAATAATTTATTTATTTGTAATTAAATATTTGGTCCATTAAGCTACAATTTATGTTCATTTCAGTTTTAGTTAGAATAATTGAAGCACTTATTTCAGTAATATTTACTTAGAATGTTTACAATCACAAAAAAATAAACAAATAGATAGAAAATAATAATAAAATAAATTATAAAAATAGATAAACAATAGTGATAGCTTAAAAAAGTGGGGGAGAAAAGTAGATAAATAAACTCCAATATAAAGGCAATAACTATGACAAAGACAAAGCCCCTGACAGCCTTCCAAAGATCAAGTATGTTTCAATTAATGCCCAGGTCTGTTGGAAAAGGTCTGATTTCTAAATAATTTTTTAAGTCATGTTGTGTGCTTTTGTCATTTCAGCTTTAATTGTAGCTTGAATAATTCTATTATGTGCTTTTCAATTACGTGGTTTTGACAATTTCAATATAGCTTTAGTTTGCAAGCATTTACATGGAAGAAAATAAGTATTGAACACAACATGTTTTTTTCCTGGGAATAATATTTCTAAAGGAGCTGTTAACAGAAATGAACCAGATTTTGGTAAAAATCCTAACAATGCAAACAAAAAGGATGATTATACAGATAACAAATGTGTACTTATTTTTTTTAAAACAACAACCAAAGTATTAGTAATAGTAATTAATAATAGTAACGTAAATAGTCTCTCTGTCTCTCTTTTGCGTACACTTGGTCTACCTCACATGCATTCTGTCTCTCTGGCGTGCATCCTTCTTCTCTCATATGCACTCAGTCTCTCTCGAGCACACTTGGTGTACCTCACGTGCAATCAGCATCTGCTATCGCTTAACTTTTGTCTAGTCTGGCGCATTACATGTGACACATCTTCTTTATGGTGGTTGGTTGGCATCCAGAAATCCCACAATGCGTTACTGCTGTAAACAGGAAGATGCGGGCTAGACTTTAGCAAAAACTATTTAATTTACCAAGAAACAAACACATCATATTGTAATGATAACGGAGTTACTTTATTTTAAAAGCAATGCATTACAGTATTAGTTACTGTCAAAAGTAACGCCGTTACAGTAATGCATTACTAGAACATGTTATTGCTCAACAATGGTTATATGTATCAGTTTTCAAAATATAGTAAATATTGCATTATTTAGCATGCTATATACTACACATAATGCATTTTTCTTTAATACCACACAGCCCTACTGATAATATAAAGCAAGCAGTGCCTTTGACTCAAAACACAAGAGACTTTGCCTCCACTTGCACTGTCTCACTTGAAAAGACATCATATTAGAGAAGTTAAATGGGTTTCAAATGGCTTGTTCATGACAGACAATCCCCGCAATCAATCCTAGACTGAAACGAGACCACATCCACTCTAATGAGGCTTTTAATCATAGTCTGTTATGAGCAGAGCATTTCTTCCTCCAGCTCCAGTGACTCATGAAGTGATTTCCAGCTCATCAGTCCATTAGAAACGACGACAGGTCTGTAGGCGGACCAACGATAACCTAAAAATCACTGTTAACCCACAGCGCCGTTTAAAGATGCAGTGTGTAAATTTGACACCCAGTGGTTGAACTAGGTATTGCACTTCTGGATCAAAACAAACGCAAACGCAGGTTGACAGATTGAGTACAGGAGCGAGTGATTTAAACTGTGTTCTAAATAAAGGCAACGACACGCGATAGAGGGAATATTTTCCATATTAAAAGGAGTTTTGGTTCTAACCAACACCTCGAATTGATATATTAGAAACAGCTTCTATTTGTCACAGCTGAACAACAGAAACCTGACAGTGATCACCTCAGGTACACTTCATGTGCTTTATTCAGTGCTAAATGCTAACAATGTGAGTTTGAATGCCATTTACAGGACATGTATTGCCATATACTGAAAGCAGCAGCAGATAGTTCACCTCAGATCTTGAAAATACAATAAACCATTTGAAACTGAACTATAGAATTAAACATATGAGTGATTCAGCATCTACATTTAATGATGTTAAAGAGGGTTAACATGTATTAAATAGATTATAAACTTTACCGTTTCGGGAGTGAGTGCATATTCTGTGCTTCTGAATGGCTGTGTTTACATTTCTGTCGTGTTTCGTCTGGTGCAAACAGCCAAACTGCTCATCACTGAGTATCTCGTCACAAAGCGTGTTGTTAGGACACGCGGTTACAATGTAACCTGCTCACCTAATGTTTACGTTCATAATATTTATATCATTTGCTAATTAATAACCTCATGTGAAACATTTTCGGTCACGGACGCATGCTTTCAGAGCCTTTCTGAATGAATAAATGAAATACGCTGTTTTCCAACAAGGCAACCCGGACTGTTGAAATATAATTGGCTAAACTGGCATTGTGCAGGTTAAATTTACCCAAACAAAGACAGCGTTCCGGCACGGAAAACACATTTTCAAAGCAGAATATCTAACTTCAGCATTGTTTTTCAGTTAAACAAGTATGTTCAGTTGGGATGTTTCTTAAATATCTGCACACATATTGTGGTATTTTTATGCTTTAGAAGATTTAAAAACTTACATACAGCACCTTTAGCACACTTCAGAATAGTGCTGCGTGATACTGGGAAATTATGCAATATTGTCAACCCAGGCCCACTGGACATATGAGCCAAGGGGTACATTTATGGAAACCGAGAAATATGCAACTTGGGCTATGTCAGCTTGCAGTTTATATTTTCCCAAATCTACTAGAGGGCGGTGTGTATATTTGACAATCTCAAATATGTCACTGTTTTCTCATATGTGTCATTTCTCATAAATCCACTAGAAGCCAATGTGTACATTTCTGCTAATCTCAATGTCCTTCTCGTGCGCATATGTTAGAGAAGCTGGTCAGCTTGTTCATAATAAATCTGCTTGATATTGACTAACCCAAACAACCTGTCCCTAAACCCAACCAATTGTGTTATCAAAAGCAAACTAGAGGAGAAAACCATCACAGCCGATTGCTTTTACCACGATTTCACGCTTTTTTTGAGTTTCACCTGGTTTCAGGAACCGTCCTCCATCAGACTCGAACCCCCGGTCTACTCTGCGTTCCAATTCTGGAGGCAATTTAAGCTACTTAGCTACTGAGCAAACCGGTCATGCCAGAATAACCATCCACACGGAGCTAAGCAGTCAGTGTTGTGCTAGTTACTGAAAAATAATAACTAGTTACAGTTACTGGTTACTTCATTCAAAAAGTAACTCAATTACTTTATCGATTACTTACACTAAAAATTATTGCATTACTGTTAAAAGTAATTTTTGAGTTACTTTACCAAAGAACATTTCTTTGGTTAGTGTGTACTAAACTAATAAATTTTGTTATAGAGATGTCTGCTTATTTATTTGAAACGACAAAGTCATATTAGTAATAGTAATTAATAATAGTAACATAAATAGTCCCTTGGTCTCTCTCGCGCGCACACTTGACCTCTCTCGCGCGCACCAGGCCTCTCTGCTTTACCTTGACTTTTGTCCAGTCTGGCGCCTCGTACGCGATGCGTCTTCTTGGCTAATTTATACTTTTGCCTGTCGTGAACCTCCGCTGACTGCGCGCACACCTCACAGCCTTTACAGTGGTTGGTTGGCATCCACCAATCACGTCGTAGCAGTCAACAAGAAGATGTAGGCTAGACTGCAGACAAAATTTATTAATTTACCAAGTAATGGACAAACGCGTCATATTGTAACGGTAATGAAGTTAATATATTCAAAAAAAGTTAAAGTATTAGTTACTGTCAAAAGTAACGCCGTTACAGTAACTCTGTACTCCCCAACACTGGCCAGCAGTGCCACCACAAAAGCATTTGTTTTACACATAAATTAAATAAATTTAAACACATATTTCTCGATTCTCAAAAATGTAGCCCTGGGCACATTTTCCTAATGAGACTTGCGTATTTCTTACGATATTTCCCCAGAAAAATACTATTTTTGTTACCTTTGTTTTATATATATATATACACATTATATATATATATATATATATATATATATATACACATATATATACACATATATATACACATATATATACACACACACAAACATATGCAATGATATTAAAATAAACGGGTTACAAAAATCTGATCTAATTCATTCTAATTCAGACTAAAGAACTGTGTCAAGGTGCCAACATTTTGTCTTTAAAACATTATAAATGAGTGAAAACTTCTGCAGATATTCTGACTGATTGTCATTTTCCCACCATTAGCAGAACAACTACTACTAGGGAGGTGGGGATAAAAATAGTAAAGCCTCATTTGAGTGGTCAAATTTAGATAAACAACCAATGCATAAAAATAACTGTGATTTATCACATGTCTGTGATACATATAATGTGATATACAGTCACCGGCCATTTTATTAGGTACACCTTACTAGTACCAAGTTGAACCCCATTTTGCCTTCAGAACTGGCTTAATCCTTCGTGGCATAGATTCAACAAGGTACTGGAAATATTCCTCAGAGATTTTGGTCCATATTTACATGATAGCATCACGCAGCTGCTGCAGATTTGTCGGCTGCACATCCATGATTCAAATTTCCCGTTCCACCACATCCCAAAGGTGCTCTATTGGATTGGGAACTGGTGACTGTGGAAGCCATTTGAGTACAGTGAACTGTCATGTTTAAGAAACCAGTCTGAGATGATTTGCGCTTTATGACATGGCGCATTATCCTGCTGGAAGTAGCCATCAGAAGATGAGTCCACTGCGGTCATAAAGGGATGGACATGATCAGCAACAATACTCAGGTAGGCTGTGGTGTTGACACAATGCTCAATAGGTACTAATGGGCCCAAAGTGTGCCAAAAAAAAAATTCTAGACTTCTATTGTCCAAAAATTCTATTGTCCAATTATTGTCCAATCTTTAAGGTTGGACGTGTTGTGTGTTCAGAGATGCTCTTCTGCAGACCTCAGTTGTAACGAGTGGTTTTTTGATTTACTGTTGCCTTTCTATCAGCTGGAACCAGTTTGGCCATTCTTCTCTGACCTCTGGCATCAACAAGACATTTGCACTCACAGAACTGCGTGAAAAGTTCAGTAGATCAGCAGTTTCTAAAATACTTAGACCAGCCCATCTATAACTAACAACCATGCCTTGTTTAAAAATCACTTAAATCACGTTTCTTCCCTATTCTGATGCTCGGTTTGAACTGCAGCAGATTGTCTAGACCATGTCTACATGCCTAAATGCATTGAGTTGCTGCCATGTGATTGGCTGATTAGAAATTTGTGTTAACGAGCAGCTGGATAGGTGTACCTAATAAAGTGGCCGGTGAGTGTATATCAATATATTGCGCAGCCCTACTCTGAAGATCTCTGTTTTATGCATCTATTCTCATTTTATATTTATTTGTCCATCATCAGTGACTACAAACACTATTCATACTGTAATTGCACCATCACACGAACGTGCACTGCAATTTCACCATCAAAAGCTGACGACGAGCGCCTTTAAATTGATGTCATATAACCAGATAGCAAACATGGAGACAGTCAGCCAGTGATGATAATGACTATATTCACGTATAAAATATGGATGAATCAGCGGTGCTTCCTAAGGGAAGGCTGACTGTGAGGAGTGGGTTCAGTACAGACCCCTGCGTATTCATTATCTCTGCAAATGACTCTAAAGGAGACGTTACAGGGAGTAATTGCTGCCATGACACATGAGGAAATTTTCCTGATGGCTACGGAGGAAACAAAACAGTGCAATCAAGGATGAAGAAAAGAAAAAACAATCAGAATTATTGTGCAAATAATGGCATTAATTCAATCCCCCTATAGCGCATGTGTTTGGACTGTGGAGGAAACCCACGCCAACACGGGGAGAACATGTAAACTCCACACAGAAATGCCAACTGGCCCAGCCGAGACTCAAACCAGTGACCTTCTTGCTGTGAGGTGACAATACTAACCACTGAGCCACCGTGCCGCCCAAATTGACAACTGTTTCTATACTAAGGGTGCTTTCACACCTAGACTTTTGTTCCGGAACCTGGCGCGTTTGCCCAGTTAGCGTGGTTCGTTTGGCATATGTGAACTGGGCAATCGCGCTCGGTACTGCGCCAAAGCAATCGCTCGATTGAAACGAACTCTGGAGCGGATTGATTGTAGTGAGAAAGCGATACAATCCGAGCCTGGCTATATCACATTGTTTTATGGACATGTAATAGGCATACGGCTATATGAAGAGAGAATTATGAGTAGGGCGGGAGGTCATTCCAGACATCCCAAGTCTCCCGGAAGTTCCGGGAGTCTCCCGCAAATGCACAGAGACTCCTGGATGCCCGCAAACGAGTGATAATATCCCGGAAATCACGCGTCTCCCTCCCGGTGTTTCTTAATATGCGTTCTTGCGTCCTCGTGTTCTTGTGTAACGTCATCATCAGCTGCCAAAGTTCAGTTCTAATACTCAAGATCACAAGAACGGAGGACGCGTGAAACTTCCTGGATGTGTTCTTGATATCGAGGCCGTACCGATGCAGACTTGAGCGCCGATCTCGCTCTAGAAGTCCCAGAAGTCATTACGACTGGAGGTGGGAAGCGCAGCATTTTATTTAATTTATTATTTAAGTTCAGAGATATAATTTATTTACCTCAGGAGTTTCCCTAAATGAAACAGTGAATATAAACATTACCATGGACATCTTAATAAAGACATAAACACATTAAAGGCCAATTTATACTTCTGCGTCAAGCGCACGCGTATGCTACGGCGCAGCCTATGCTTGGACGCATAGCCCCTTGCCGTAACTGTCGGCAACGTTGACGCGCACCTCTCAAAAAATGTAACGCGTACGCGTAGCACAAGCTCTGTGATTGGTCTGCTTGGTAGCGCTGACGAGTGTGTGCTTAGGTGAGAGCCGCGCACCCGATGCAGCAAGAGTTTACAAGTGTGGAGTCCGGTGAAGGAGCTCCAGATGGAGACTGTTGTTTTGTGGTTACCTTATGATTAAAGTTGTTGCACGTCCGCCGGTTCCTGCCTCAAAACGAGCGAATTTGAGCCACTTGTACATTAAGGAAGTGTTTATAAAAAAAACAAAAACCAGCAAAGAAACTGGACACAGAGGAACATAAACACCTACTGCCAGCTGGCGTTTCGGAAGTGTATTGCGGAGAAACAGAAACAGCGCGCAAAAGTATAAATGCACGGCTACGCGCAAGGCATACGCCGTGGGTTACGGCGATCACTTGAAGCAGAAGTATAAACCAGGCTTAAAGGTGTTTGTTTGCTGAAATTTGTATTAAAATCTGTTTTATTTATATTGTGCAACATATATTTATAATGTTTTTATGCAAAGTCTGGACAAAACGTGTAAGTGTAATGAACTGTGTTTGAACACAGAGCTTATTATTTGCAATTTTTGAAAAGCCTATGGGAAAATCCTATAGGGAATTTATCGAGGGAACCAGTTTTATGCTAGCAGCCGATTCGCCTACAAGGTGACGTCATAGTTCCTCCACTCTATTCCTGTGTGACTCAGGCGAAACTTCCGGGTTTCTTCCCACCGCGGCCTCGATTTCGCTGTAAATAATGGCGGCCGCGTGAAATCAGTCTATTTTGGTTTGTTTAGAAACTTTGCCGTGTAAAAGCGAACCACACCAAGAACAAAGAGCAACAATGTAACAATTTTAATTCCTGTTTTGGAACAAATGAATCGATTCACAGGTGTGAAAGCACCCTTAATTCAGTATCAGCTTTTATATATAACTGTATTTTTCAGTTTTCACTCAAAATCTGCTTACTTATATGGATTTCTCTGATTTATTAAACCAAAAAAAAAGGCTCTTTTGGAGGCATTTCAGAGCAAACCCATAAACGGTTATTTATCAAAGCTGAAATGAATGCCTGACGTGATCACGGCTTCATGATGAAAAAAGAATTTATATAATACAGTGCTCACAAACCCAAAGAAAAGTGTTAGTTTAAACAGTTTGGAATAATCAGCAGAAGTTGAAGTGAACGAATAAAAGGCCCATAATAAATCTGACAGACAGAGTAAATTAAAACTCAACAAACGCCAGAATAAAAGTGAATTTCTGAAAGGCTTTGAGGGGAAATGTGCTCTCGAGGGGGTTGCGGCTTCCATCAACCTTACATAAAGGGAAATATTACACCGGCTAGAATACAAATCCCACTAATGGAATGCATGAGAAAAGGCGGTAAGACTTATCGCCCGAATATCAAGCAATAACTACCCTGAGCATAGAAATAGATTCGACATGCTCAGGGAATTCAATTATATGGATTGGCTATTATGGAACAATCTACAGCAGACAAAATTACAGGATTTATACATAATGCACAGAACGATGAGGTATGTGCAGGTGTGTATTTTTAGACTCACCGCAGGCACTGGAGTGAGAGAGGGTATGGTGTTCTTGAGACCACAAACGCTCATTCATCTCATAAAATCATACACTTCTAAAAATAACCTTTTTGGGGGGGATTGATGGCTCCATGAGGTGCCTTTCATTCCACTTAAGGGTATGTTTTAAATCTACAATATAGTGGGGAAAATAAGTATTGAACACATCACCATTTTTCTCAGATAACATATTTCTAAAGGTGCCGTTGACTTGAAATCTTCACCGGATGTTGATAACAGCCAAATAAATGCATAGACTACCTGACAAAAGTCTTGTCGCTTATATCCAAGTTTTAGGAACAACAAATAATAACTGGACTTCTAGTTGATCATTTGGTATCAGAAGTGGCTCATATGAAAGGCAAACGCCTCTAGATTACGCTTATTTGACCAAAATAAAATATGATCATGCCTTGATTTGTTAATGATTTAATTAGGACAGTAAGGTCTGACTTTGCTTAGACAAAAGTCTTGTCACTTCACAGAAATAATGTCCAGTATAGAATATAAAGTCATGCTGCAGTGGAAGAAGAATGAATATTGTGTCTGACTCTCATTCATTTTGGAGGACTGCATCCATACATCTCTGTAATGACTCAAATCATTGACTCCTTCAGCTTACCCCAGACATGCTCAATAATGTTCATGTCTGGTGACTGGGCTCGCCAATCCTGGAGCATCTTGAACTTCTTTGCTTTCAGGAACTTTGATGTGGAGGCTGAAGTATGAGAAGGAGCGCTATCCTGCTGAAGAATTTGCCCTCTCCTGTGGTTTGTAATGTAATGAGCAGCACAAATATCTTGATACCTCAGGCTGTTGATGTTGCCATCCACTCTGCAGATCTCTCGCACGCCCCCATACTGAATGTAAGCCCAAACCATGATTTTTCCTACACCAAACTTGTACTGTGGTCATAAAGGGATAAACATGGTCATCAACAATACTCAGGTAGGCTGTGGCATTGACACAATGCTCAATTCTCCTCTGACCTCTGGCAGCAACAAGACATTTGCTCCCACAGAACTGCCACTCACTGGATATTTTCTCTTTCTTGGACCATTCTCTGTAAACCCTAGAGATGGTTGTGCGTACAAATCCTAGTAGATCAGCAGTTTCTGAAATACTCAGACCAGCCCGTCTGGCAACAACAACCATGCCACTTCCCCATTTTGATGCTCGGTTGTCTGCCATGGGATTGGAAATTTGCATTAACGAGCACTTGGACAGGTGTACCTAATAAAGTGGCTGGTTGGTATATATATATATATATTTGTGTGTCTCTCTCTCTCTCTGTGTGTGTGTGTGTGTGTGTGTGTGTGTGTGTGTATGTGTGTGTGTGTGTGAGACTGTTAGAAAATTATAATCTTGAACTCTGCTTCATTTTTCATTTTAACTAAACAAAACATAATTCAATAAAATGGCGAAAAAAATTGTTAAAATGGAAAAATATATTTTAAATAAATAAAATAGAGTTTGTGGGAAAAATATTTCGAAATGCTTCAAAACCTTCTAACAATTTTAATTCCAAATTTCAATTAAGAAAAATTATTTGATAAAAGTGACATTTTTAAACCTATAAAGATATGTCAATGTAGATGTAAACCTCGAATCTTAAGGGTTTTTTTGCTAATTGCCAGAGGCTGTTTTTAAAAACTTAAGTGTATATTATTATTTTTCCATGCTTTAATATAAGTCTCAGGTGTCCTAAGAATATGTCTGTGAAGTTTCAGTTCAATATTACCCACAGATCATTTATTTATCAGACCATGCAATGAAAGCCAATTAATGAAATAATTAATAAATGAATTAATGAAATGCAAATTAATTACTCCTCGCCCACTTTTCTCGGAAGTTATTATGGACTTTTATTTTTAGTATGATGATGTATTTCCAACTGAAATGGAAAACTGAGTAAAGGGCAGGGTTTTAGGAGTGTAAGCAAATAAGCAAATTTTAGCCAATGCATCATGCTGACATCGTCAGAGAAGGACTGCCATTACAAAGTGGAAGCAAACGGTCAGATTTTGACTAAAGCTTAATAAAAACAAACTAATTTTAGTAAACTAATTTGCACAAATTAATTTTTCACTTTAATGCTGTGTTCACACCAGACGCAGCACGTGCATAATTAGACGCGTGAACATTGAGTTTACTCGCTTTATTCGTGCGTCAAATTCGCTTCACAATTTGTGTCATGGGCGGATCTTCTGTCTTCCCAGTGACTGTAGTTTCATTGCTAAATGGCTAACATGGATTATATTGACAGCATAGCTGTGCTTTCTGTGCTTTCAGAAGGCTGAAAACTGTATATTCGTTCGGCGCCTTGTCTGAGTCAACTAGATCCATTCAGAGGTGCACCCAGCTCTGTGAGTTCATAAACTCCTCCAGAAACTACACCTAGATGATGGAAGCTTTCAGTGGTGCTTCAGACTGAGACGAGCCCAATTTGATGAGCTGTTGTCCGGTGTTGATAGGAGGATTTCCCCTCAGGACACCAACAACAGGTGCTAAGCCATAATCACGCCCCTACAAGAGCAAGTTCCTAATTGGTTAACACAGAGCAAATGTCCGCTGAAGTTCAGATTTTCCAACTTGAGTGACTGCGCAATTCACGCATAAAGTGCGTCAAGCGCATCAAACGCTCAAAACATTCAACTCCCGCCGCTTCATTCATGCCGCAGGATGTCTATTTGGGCTTTGAATTGACTTAACATGTAAATCACTCACACTTGATGCCTTTTCCGCGTCTGGTGTGAAAGCAGCGTATGCACTTTTACATTAAATATTGTACATTTTAATTTTATGGGGTCTTCAAGTATGATAAAGAAAATCAAGTAAACAAGTATGAACAAGTAAAAATGTTGTTTTGTTTTCACCTTCAGAAGAAATAAGTGAAAATCAAGAGTTTTTTCTTAAAACAAGCTAAATTGTCTGCCAATGGGGTAAGTAAAATAATCTTGTTTTCAGTTTTAATTCAGTTAAATTCCATATAAATAATGTAAATATGATTAATCTGTTACACCTTCCAACATTAGAATTTGTTGTGCCCAAATTTTTACAACTCTCGAAATGCTCAGTCAAACGCCGTAAAAACACATGCAAATGATAAAGTTTCACTCTATTATGGAAGTCTAAACCTTCACACTTCATTAAGTCAAAAATCTCAATTATTAGATTTGACTAATCATGAAATCACAGCTTGCAATAAACATCACAAGACAAATCAAGTATATAGTCAAACATTTCAACATGCTGCATATACACACTGCTGGGACGACAATGGCAGCTGGCTAATTGGTTAAGAGTCAGTCGTGGTAGAGGTTAAGCGGTGCAGGGATTTGCTCAGTATTTACTGAAGACACTCTCACAGAAACGCACAATAGCATACATGCACGTCTCAATGCGTATCTCAAATAAAGACTACAAAATCCAATTAAAAAGGCAGCCATAGCCATTCAGACAGAGCTGGTTTTCCCAGAGGAGGTCAGGTACGTTTGTGCTTCACAGATGTATTTAGTGATTTTAATCCCAGCCTGATTCAAACACATCTGTGTTTTTCACACACAAGCCCAGTGAAAATTATAGAGCAAATTGCCTATTGTTTGTCGACTATAACTCAGGAGTCCTTTGAGAAATCTAATCCTGTCAGTATGGGAATTAGATTTTTTTGTGCGTTTTTGCATTGTAATGCTTCTTCCCATCTATTCTGACCTTCGCTGAACACCGTAGCTAAAGTTAAATTACTCATCCACTTTATATAGTCCACTTTCTGGGTATAGTAAAGAGTGGTCCAAGTATTGCTGACAACCAATGGACCCTTTTCACATTTCTGGGTTTCTCAGCAGCAGAAGTCATCATAGTTGGGTAAACTTAGCGCACAGTGAATGGGCAGAACAGCAAATCATTTTTTGACAATCCTATTTGCTGAAATAATCAAAGAAAAACTCCACGATGGTGTTATCAAGACTTTCAGAAAAAGAAAACAAACTGTGTGAGACTGATAACGGCAGCCAGACGAGTGAATAATGTCAAACTTACTGTCCTGCCCCAATAGATACTGCATTACAAACGCCTCGTATAAACAGTAATTCGTTTTTTTTTTTTGTAATTTGATGCAAAGATGATGCAATTCATACACAATTAGATACAAATGTTCATACATTAAAGCAAAAAAATAATAATAATAAATCAATATATTGAAAATGTTCCTGAATTTAAGATGCTGATGACCCTTATACATGTCATAAGAGTGCTTAGAAACTGCTTACTAGTTTGTAACCCTGAAAATAAATAGCCATAGAAACACTTTACACTTAGAAACTGCTACAAAGTAACTGTAGTAAAGTTCGTTTGTATGAGGGGAAGAAGAAGACAGGGTCGGCGATATCAGGCAAGCACAATCTTTTATTTTTTAAATAATAGCCACCACAACACTGTAGCTGTGCGTGTGTGTGTGTGCTCTCTTCTCTCTCCCTCCCGGCTGCTCCTTCTCTCCTTAAGAGAGCCCAATCACTAGAATAAACAGGTGTTATTTATTATTTCTGATTGGCCTGCTGATTAGCCGCCGGGCTCCGAGCATGCTCTCCCCCCTCATTGGGTGTTCGATCATGCTTACCTCTCTACAGTAACATATTGGATTAAATGTAAAAGAAGACTGAAATAGAGCAATTCCATGCAAATGTCAACCTTGCTATGAAAAATGTTTTCACCAAAACAGTGAAACAGTTCTGTAAAAACACTCAAAAATGTCCGTCAAAGATTTTAAACTATTATATTTGATTTACCAAAGTCACACAAGTGCCAATTTCACATCTGTCACATCCATAACAGAGAGAAGTCACATCCATAACCAAGCTTTTCTGTCATAAATGCAAAAATATCAAATAAAATTTAATCAATCATGTTTGTTCTATAGTGAGCTGACTCTTGTCCTTTTGATTAGCATTGTTTCTTTAGTGTTGTGCAGCCTAATTCACAGAATTTCCACAGAGTATATCGTATACTACAAACTTGCCGACTTTTTTGGTCACATCCATAATGCATGTTTCAAGAGTTCACACTTAGCTGATGATTGATTATAAAGCGTGTTTGACATGCTGTTTCGGGAGGCCTAAGCTCATAAGATCCTCGAGCCCGGGGCTCCCTCCCGTTTGTAGGGCGAGAGGGGAGTTTGAGCTCAGGTAGATCTCGAGAACTTCCCTGCTTGTTTATGGCTATTGACAAATTAGGATTGCTGCTGCTGACTAAGAGCTCGTCTGTAGTGCCACTTTGATTTAGTCAATTCATTTATGTCGCATGTCTTTGGACACTAGGAGGAAACTGGGGAAACCTATGCGAGCATGGGAGAACATGTCCACACACAAACGTTGACTTGCTTGGTAGGGACTTGGACCAGTCACATTCCTTCTGAGCCAGCATGCCACCCTATCTAAGAAAAGGGAGAAGTAGGGGTGGAAGGGTGAATTCAAGACGAAGATAACTGAGGTAAGAAACTCAAGTTATTTATGATGAATTTATGAGGAACTGTCTGACTGGTGAATCATGTGTGAGCTAATGCGGGACAAGCCGTGGTCAATCATAAGCACATGATCCTCTCGAAATTAGTTTATAATTAAACTTCACTTACTTTCCTAATTCAAAATATAAAATGTTTACAGATTGATAATTGTCTAATCCCATAACCCTGTGATGAGTTGTTTTGGAAAATATAAACAGATGTTCATGCTTTTATGACTTCTAGGCTGGATTACTGTAATGCTCTGTTTGCTGGTTGCCCAGCATCCTCTATTAACAAACTTCAGCTAGTACAAAATGCAGCTGCCAGAGTTCTTACCAGATCTAGAAAATTTTACCATATCACCCCAATTTTATCCTCCTTACACTGGCTGCCTGTTAAGTTCCATATTGATTTTAAAATATTACTTCTTACCCATAAAGCTTTAAATAATCTAGCTCCTGTTTATCTAACCAACCTTTTGTCTCGCTACAATCCAACCCGCTCTTTAAGATCTTAAAACTCAGGGCTTCTGGTAGTACCCAGAATAGCAAAGTCAAGTAAAGGAGGTCGAGCCTTCTCATTTATTGCTCCTAAACTCTGGAATAGCCTTCCTGATCATGTACGAGGCTCAGACACACTCTCGTAGTTCAAAACTAATTAAAGACTTATCTTTTTAGCAAAGCATACACTCAATCCATTACATCGCGGTATGATGCATGAGTGCGCTCCACGCATCTCGTTTATATGCACTATGAACAGCAGCTACGCTAATTATTCTCTTTATTCTCCATTTCCACCTGGGGATTTACATCCCGAGACTCCCAGAGATTATGCAGTGCCACTGATGCGATAAAAAAAAAACCTGTGAAGAGATGATCCCAAGGTTTCCACAATCCCGGACCAGGCCGTATCCTGAGCAGCTGCTGTGGTGGTCATGGAGGAGAAGAGAGCATGCGTCTGATTCCAGTGAGACTCCAGGAACAGACGAGTCTTCGCTGAGGTCCAGCCTCCAGCGCCTAGACTGCAGCTCTGCACAAGATGTTTGGCCATAGGAGAAATGGTCATGCCCAACTGAGTCTGGTTTCTCTGTAGGTTTTTTTATCCTTCACTTTCGCCAATTGGTAAAGCTTTTTCTTCGCCGCTGTTGCCACTGGCTTGCATGGTTCGGGACTTGTAGAGCTGCGCATCGATGGAATTGCTCCTCAGTGTTTGGACTCTCAGAAGTGAATATTAAACCACACTGAACTGAGCTAAACTGAACTGAATGTAAACTCTGAAAACTGAACTGACATTCACTATAATCTTCTATGTGAGGCTGCATTGACACAATCCACATTGTAAAAGCGCTACACAAATAAAGATGTATTGAATTGAATGTTTCAATATAATGTTAACATATACTTTCTCTGTGAATTTATGTTTTTAGTTTTTACTGCAAATGTCACATCCATAACGCTGGAATTGCTCAATAGCATGTAATATTATTGAAACTTTTATTCACAAGTTTTCTCTTTGTCTCTTGAGTCTCTACTTTCTACTAACAAATAGACGCTCGATGTAAATTCAGACAAAAGTAAATAACGAATGCAGATTCTCTTGCAAAAAAACACAAAGAATGCCTACACTGAAAAAACACTGTAAGTGCTTGCAAACCATTTTAAACGGTAAATTTAAAAGAAATAAATTAAGTTGAACATAAGTCAATTTAATTGTTTCCAACCACTTATCTTAAAAACAAAACAGTTAGTACATTTACATTGACACCAATAATCCTAGTTAATCCAAATTAAAACAATACTCTGATTAAGAGTCTACCATGTAAACAGCAATTTTTGAATAAATTAATCCAGCTAAAGTCATAATTGAACTAAACAGAAAGGGAATTAAGGCATGTGGAGGTATGGCTATTATAGTGGCATTATTGAAGTGCAATATAGACATGTAAACACTGCAATCAAATTATTACCGTCGTGTAGGATTTTCCAGGATAGTCCACACGCATACAGCTCTTTGACACTATTCTCTGCACCTACAGAGTCAGTGAAGCAACACAGACAAATGCATTGTGAAATGCAGAGGGTTTTTCCCTATACAGTGTGCATTATCAAAATCCATTAAAACTACACTCTTCCAGCAGTTCATACTCACAACCAATATCTCGTTTGTCACGGGGGCATGCATGAAATGTTCCTGAATGAAAGTGAAAGTGGCAAACTGCAGTTAAAGTGTACTAAAATTAAGCGGTGTAAAAGAGGTCGGTGAGCTGAGCCCATAGCTGGACACGATCTGTGCTTCTCCTCACGCGTGCAGGCTGTGACATCACAAGCAGACTCCTATAGAGATCGCACTTGATCATGCGCTAATCACAAGCACAGGCAGCCAATCAGAGCGCAGCTAAGGTCTGCGGTACATTGAGTTTATTGTCTGAAGTTTCATTCTGTTTAGAGAGAAAGGTCGCATGCTTTGCTTTCCGCCTAATGCCAGTCAGTTTTGTGTGCGACAATCAGAAGTGTTTATGCATCATTTACATAACTGTTACTACTGTTTTATCATTATACTATTGTATTAAGATTAGTGATTTATGCGCAAGCTCGTACAGAATCGCGGACAGCCGCGACTAGTTTTAGCGATCTTTTCTGTAAACATAATTGCTTCAAGTGAGAATACATACATCGCCTAGTTGTCCCATGGGTTTTGCTATATTTCCGCCTAAGTTAAAAGCTTGTTAATAGTGACAATTTCTCTTTTGTAGAAGTTTATCTGCCTTGCTTTATCCACTTTGCTTATGGATGTCAGTTATATATGTATATTGTAGTTTAGTGTTGTATATAAATAATATAACTTGTTACTGTTATCCTTATTTTCTAAATTTACTTATTCATGTATATTTTCTTCCCTTTGTTTAAACCACACATACACACACCCATGTAAAGACTGTTCCAATTCAAGTGTGATGGACATTAAACAACTTTACATGGGGTTCAAGTCTCCGTGTCCTTACCGGCACTCCATGGCGATGGCCAAATTCACCTAAAAACCAGCCTAACTCCTTTACAAGCAGTACTAAAATGTTGATTTTGCATGTGTTTTATTTTTAAATAGGAAGCCTGTTAAATTTGTCAGGCCTTTGTTCCCTAATAAACAGCTAGCCTATATTGTTTTTTTAATTTGTCTGTGGCCATCTTTTTAAACAATAATGTGCCATACCGAAACCGTGACCTTAAATCTATAAGACATACAGAAAAGTGAGTAGATTGAACATTCGCACACCTGCCACTGGCTGCCCAAAAAAATGTCCTCATTACTGGATGTGTAGTAAGAGAGCACACAAAATCAAGGTGTTTATTCTTGACAAAACAGATTGCAATTAAAACTGATGTTGCTATTTACATCCTTTTCTTGCTTCCCCTACTCACTCATAACACATTTATTCAGCTGTACTTAAGTGTCTCGCTGAGTGTTCCTGCAAAATTGACTAATAAGAGGGTCGCTATGAAATCTAAGTGCAGGCAGCCACAAGAAACGAACATATTCACACATAAATAAACCGTTCTTGAAAATAAGGATCAATAAATAAATACTGATGCAAAGAATTGACATTTATACAATATAAATGATTTATTTTTTACATGTGCAATACACACTGCAGCATGGTTTAGGTCAAGTTTATGTTGAGAGGGAGAGAAAAAAGGTAATTTATTCACTTAATGTTCTCTCTTTTAAAAGGTAAACCAGTGTAAATGTCAACATTACCATAAAGCAGATGTCTAAAGAACTGATAAAACGTGAGCTTATTGAAGCAGTTCAGTCCATCTATTTTAGTCCAAGCATTACGCAAGCATTGAATAAATTGTTAGGTAATTCATAAAGTTACGGTTCAATTAAATTCAATGACCAACACAAGGCTTAGTTATAACTTAGTCTCTCTTTACATCAAACTTGGCAACTACATAAGTACAAATAGCATTGTAGCAAACACACACATATTTTATTAGATCTCAGAGCGCATCCAGTGCTCATGATCAACTTTAATAACCACATTCAGACACAGGTTGTGTTCACACCTAGGTACTTTGGTTCCCTTCATTCTTTTTATCTTGCCAAAAAAGATAAGATGTTTGGTGCAATGCCAATCGCTCTTGTGTTTGATCACATACATGTGATAATATTTGTTTTATATTAAACTAGATATGCTTAAGCATTTGCATTTTTATGGTTGCGTCCTTTAAATCCATGTCTTGTTTTAGGTTTAGATGTCTGTTTTGTGTTGCATTCGTATTTTATATAGCCAGACAACCCTCTTGTTGTCATAAGACATTAATATTAGGTTAGATTTCGGTCGCCAGTGTCTTAAGGACAACATTAATTTGACATCCAATAACGATGTCAAATGACGTTGATATTTTGGTTGTGTTGTAAAGTGACCAAAATTTGAAGTCAAGCCAACATCTCAAACCAACGTCATATTGACAACAAATTAATTCGTCAGGTATGGCAACCAAAATCTGTCTGACAGACGTCATAGTGGTAACGTCCACACAACGTCAAGCTGTAACATCATTAGACGTTGATATTTAGTTGTTTTTAGGTTGGAAAGTAACCAAAATGCAACGTCTGTTCGATGTTGGATATTGGCGTGATGTTGGGTTCTGACGTCAAGCAGATTTTTATTTCCAAACAAAATGCTACGTTTCACAATGTTGTGGTACAACGTCAATCTGACGTCAATTTGACGCCCTGTGCCTGCTGGAAACACATTATTTGGGTTTATTTTACTGAAATAAAAGATTTTACTGAATTGCAAAAGTTCAACAACAAAAAAGAACATTTTTTGGCAAAATATTTTAAATTGATGCATTTTTCTCGTCAACAGAAAAGATTGTCAATAACTGAAACTAATCCAACTAAAGTCATAATCGAACTAAACATAAATGGAATTAAGACGTGGAGTATGCTGATTTTAGTTGCATTATTGAAGCGCAATACAGACATGTTAACACTGCAATCAAATTATTACCGTGTCGTGTAGGATTTTCGCCGCATTCCATACACACACGGCTCAGTCCATCTATTTTATTCCAAGCATTACACAAGAGGCTTGAATGAATTGTTCATTAATTCATAAAGTTTATTTATTAAACGGCGTTTAAATTAAAAAAAAAGTTTTTAAAGTTCATTTAACAGCGTGGACTGTGAAAATGTAGGCTGTCGAAAACTATGATGCATTTTAGTCATGTGACTGTCACACAAAAGTGTTTGTATATGGGAAAAGTATTGAAAAAAATAATGGCTCAGCCGACATAGCACTATGGTACAAAAGTGCATTTATTTAAAGTGTAAGTGGAAATTCTCAAGCCACAACTCCCACCCTAAACTGAGCTCAAGCTGCTCTTTTATAGCCATGCGACTCCGCCCAGTATGGATTAAACCATGTCGGTTTATAACATAAACTTCAAATACCTCAATCATCCATTGGCATTTTCACAGGTCTTTAACACATCTTTTCTATTTTCCCCACAGTCTTCCCCCCTCACATAAAATTAGTTTCCCCCTGGCTGGCCAACCACACCGTGCATGCATAACACCCGACTGTGCATAAAAGGTTGCGCATCATTTTTTGGCCCCTTTTGCCCCCAGTAGCCGTCATGGCGCAACCCGGAAGACAATTCAGCTAACAGGGCGGACGACATTGTAAAGCAGATGTATTAAATGCTGTCCATATGACAGCTTTATTATAGATTAATGTCAGTTTGTTTGCCTCTCTTTAAAGGACAGGGAATGTTTACTAGGAGCCGTTGTTCAGAAGCAGACCACAGGTGGCACATTTTGCCGCTACGTCTCAAAGAGACAGAAAGTAAATAAACTTGCAACATGCGCAGTACATGAATGAAAGCGTTTTCAGTCGTTTTAGAATGGATGATGATGGAAACAACTGAAAATGACATTGGGCATTGGTGCGTTTTTAGATTAGTGTAGACATAGCCTCAATCACTCATTAAGATTTGCTGCATCACCATCTGCTGGTTTCAATTTATCTTTACGGCATCACTATATCAGTAATCACTGTACTACTCAGTTGCTGAAAACAGACATTATATGAAATAACAACAACTATGAAAGTCAATGAGCACTAACAGTACAATTTAACAGTAGAAAAAACTCATTTTGTACCAAGAAAAGTCCTGAAATTGAAGGTCGTGGCTCATTAGATGAAAATAGTAAATCATGGTTTGAGGTGATATTAGGAATTGCATGATAACACATCTTTATTAAGCCATAATCTGTCCCAGTAATCATAATTTGTAGGAAGGACTACAAGTTGTTGGTGTTTTACTGCCTCTAGTGTTCACTTCTACTGGAAAATGCAGAGAATTATAGGTATATTTTCATATTCTACAGAATGTACTGTAGATTCGTCATGTTTTTAAAAATGCAGCATTTGAGAGACTGTGCTGAAATGGCCAGAGGACAATAATTATGACTCATTATTAAAGCAATTCAGAGTTATTGATGCTTTGCCTCCTCACAGCCTTAAGGTAAATCAAACCCAAAGCAACATTTGACAAACCTTCTGAGACAGAGTAAACCGTATATTTTCCTCTGTTTCTTGCAAAACTAAGAAGTCTTGAAAGGTCTATTTTTGTTTTGTTTTGTTGTTACAAGTGGTCAACTCATTGGTAATAAATACATTAAAACTCATAAATATCCCCTTTGCTTTTTACTTAGCCATTTATCTTTCTTAAAGGTGCCGTAGGCTATGTAAGTTTGACCACTTGGTGGTTGAACTAGGAATTGTACACCTGGTTCAAAACAAACTCAAGTGCAGGTTGCCAGATTGATGACATCAACAGCAGTGTGTCTGACTGTCAAGCCAAAAGGCTGATTTAAGGTTGGTTTAAACCGTGTTCTAACTAAAAGCAACGACATGTAATAGGAAGGATGTTTTCCATATTAAAAGGAGTTTTGTTCTAATAAACACCTGAAAATTACACAGCTGAACAACAGAAATCTGGCATGGATCACCTCAGGTAAACCTCATGTGCTTTATTCAGTGCTAAATGCTACCAATGTGAGTTTGAATGCCATTTTACATGACATTTATTGCCATAAACTGAAAGCAGCAGCAGATAGTTCACCTCAGATCTGGAAAATACAATAAACCGTTTGAAATTGAACTTCAGAACAAACCAACCCATATGAGTGATTCAGCATCTACATTTAATAACGTTAAAGAGCTTTAATGTGTATCAATTACATTATAAACCTTACCATTTCGTTGGAATGCTGTGAGTGCACTATTCTGTCGTGTTTTGTCTGGTGCAAACAGATCCGTTTCACCCCTAGAATGTACTGGGTTGCGGCTGGAAGGGCATCCGCTGTGTAAAGCATATTCCGGAATAGTTTGCGGTTATAATAGTTTGGTTCATTCCGCTGTGGCGACACCTGATAAATAAGAGACTAAGCCAAAGGAAAATGAATGAATGAATTTATGAAGTGCACTTCACACAGATGAGTGAACTTGACAAACCATCTGTAAAAACTCTCTTTCTCCCTCTCTCTTAATTCTTTGTGCACTAACTGTTCCTTTGTATAATTTACACTTATTGTGGGTATTGCCTCTTCTTGTTGAATAGCTGAATGCCTCCTCAATTGTAGGTCACTTTAGACAAAAGCGTCTGCTAAATGTAAACGCTAAATTACTAAATGAAAATGCCAGAGGATAATAATTATAAATCATTATTAAAGCAATTTACTACAGAATTATTGATGCTTTGCCTCCTTACAGCCTAAAGGTAAATAAAAAAAATAAATAAATAAATAAATAAAAAAAATGGCCAAGCGTTACGAGACGGAGTAAACAGTATATTTTCTCTCTCTGTTTCTCGCAAATTGAACATTACCGCTGGCCTCTGAACACTCTCATGCATGCTGTGAAAATCAGGTTTCTCATATCCCCACAGCCATGTCCATTCACGGCCTACAATACTGTTGTTCGAGGCTTTCTGATTGGCTGTTTACTCAGATTCCATTTTCCTCAGAAAATGACTCAGCAGAAGCCCACGGGACAGAAGCCCACCTCTACTTCCGGCACATTAAGGCTGTTTTTCTGTCCTCATAACAGCGAATGAGCTGGAACCCACAGGGAGCAGAACACACTACATAAAGCACAGTAAAAGGGTAAGGACAGGTTCTGGTGGTCACTAGGACTGTGATTCACTATTTAATTTTTACTTAGAGATACTTTTTTGTATCAAAGTACACTGTAATATTTTGGATTGAGAAGATGGGAATTAATACTTATAAAGCCATTTCCTTTATTTATTCATTTTCCTTCGGCTTAGTCCTTTATTTAGTTCTTTAAACTCTGCAGTTTAACAAAGTGCCTTTACTGACATTTTAGAAGTATGAAATAATATAATGCATAAGAAACAATATTTAGAGAAATAAGTGTGTAAAATGGCAAAAATGGTACTGGCAGCTTATTAAAAAGGTTCTTAATTGCATTGTCTTATTGTCTTAAATGGTGTCCATGTAAATGTAGTCACTGACTACGTTCACATGGACACCAATAATTCGATTTTAATGTGATTAAGACAATACTCTGATTAAGAGTTAACTATGTAAACAGTGATTTTTGATTAATTTAATCAGATTAAGGTCATAATCGAACTAAAGAGAAATCTAATTAAGACATGTGGAGTGTGCCGATTTTAGTTGCATTACTGAAGTGCAGTACATACATGTAAACACTGCAATCAAACTATTACCGTCATGTAGGACTTTTCGCCGCATTTTGTGACAGGATAGTCCACACACACACATCCACGGCTGTTTGACACTCTTTGCACCTACCCAGTCAGTGCAGACCACAGACACCTGCATCGTGAAATGCAGAGTTTTTTTTTTTCTTTTCAGCAGTTCATAGTTGCATCCAATATCTTGTTTGTCATGGAGGGTGTGCATGAAATGTTTGTGAAATGTTTGTTTAAAGAGCACCTATTTTACTCCTTCTTCAAGATTTAAGAAAAGACTTTTGTGTCTCCAGGATGTGTCTTTAAAGTTTCAGCTCAAAACACCCATTACATAAACTAAAACTGTCCAATTTAGATCGTTCAGCAAGGCCAGTGAGCGAGGATCTGCTATATTGACTCTGTCAGATAATAATGACTAATCATCTATGATGACTGATAGAAAACTAATCAGCCTTTTATATTGAATGGCGATCAGAAACAACGCTCCCCATTCGCCCGCCTCGATTGCAAATGTGAAACAGTTAACACTATGTTTTATTGTGTACAATATTTATCAACAATATATATAAAAATATAATGATGACGATGTCTGAGAAGACGTTAACAACATTAACATCCGTCGTAACCATATATGGTTTGCCTAGATCGTGTGTGCTGGATTGTGCGTGCCTGAAACGTGTGTGGTTCTGCGGGCCTGCAGCTGGATAAATCCCGCTGTGTCTCACGCATGAGCAGCAGACAAGACAATCAGACAAGAATTAAGCAGATCTCCCTTTCAACAGTAAGAACTTTCCCAGCAGTTATTTGATGTGTTTGTTGTGGAGTTAATTCAAGCCTTTCTGCAACAATGAGTCACACACAATGTCAATATAAAGTTCACGCACTCTCACACGCTTTCATACACACACAACCACAAACAAACACACACGAATAGCTTTGCACTGTTTTTGCATGGCAAATGTGACAGGGTACACGTTAATATCCACTGCTGTACGGATATCCGTTATGTCAATGTACAAAATAAACCTGATTTAAGTCCATGAACCAGGAATGAAGCATCTTCTTTTAGAATTGTACTGACACGCTGCTGTGGGGAAGCAATTTTACTGTCTTGATTACAAACATGCACTGTTTTAGAAATGTTTTAAACTTTTAAAACACATTGTTGAGGTGCTGCTGAACAAAGAGAGCAGAAGAGATTGTTCAATCCTGGTTGCTTTGCACACGTCCTGTCTTGTTGATATGATTATACGCGATACTATGGAGACATGTTAATATGCGGCTGTTAATCAATTCGGTGGGCGTGGAAACCGCACACCTACATCATGTTACGGTCGGACTCAAAATGGGAGGGATTTGGAACCTATTTTAACGTCAGAAAATAGTCTAATTGTCTTTATATCACTCCAGTATGACTGTGGACACACTATACCTACACACAGATTTAAAAGCATGAATAAACAGGGAAAAATAAAATTATGAATCACAAAATATGCAAATTTAGTTTTTTTTTGTTTTTGTTTTTGTTTTTTTTGTGTCTGTCTTTTTAGTAAAGCCGAAAATATCAAAACATAACACAAAGTTGCTTCACATGAACTTCAACATAAGATTGCACATCACTTGTTCCATCTATAATGGGGTTGGAAAAGAAACAGGAGAAGGTTTTTTGTCCTTTAATTCATTTATTTTCCTTCAGCTTCCTTAACTTCTATTTCAGAGGGCGCCACAGCGGAATGAACCACCAGCATTCCAGCATATGTTTTAGGCAGAGGATGCCCTTCCAGCTGCAACCTAGTACTGGGAAACACTTATACACAATGGACAATTTAGTTCATCCAATTCACGCTAGTGTTTGGACTGTGGGGGAAACCGGAGCACCCGGAGGAAACCACGCCAACACAGGAAGAACATGCAAACACCACACAAAAATGCCAACTGGCTTAGCCAGGACTCGAACCAGTGAGCTTCTGGCTGTGAGGCGACTAGGCATGGGATGATAACCATTTTCAAGGTATACCGTGGTTTTGAAAAGTCAAGGTTTTCATACCTCCAAAATTTTCTCTAATACCATTCCTAAGGTTTGTGTCACATTTTTTTATTTACATTTTTTTTAACAACAGCATCTCCAGCAGAAAAGATATCTAAAGATGCCATTTTAAATTGTAAATAAATCTGTGTTTTTGAAACTAATCAAGACAGCAGACTTTAATGATTAATTTTCATTATTTGGCCTGGCACATTTACTGCTCCAAAATATTATAAATGTTTCTCAAAATAAAATATATTGTGTTCAAAGGGGAAAAAGCTTTTAGTTTTTTACACAGACATTTAAAAAGAATATATTTTAGAGCAGTAATCACAATACCGTGATACTGTGAAACCGTGATATTTTTATCCAAGGTTATCATACCGTCAGAATCTTATACCGGCCCATGCCTAGAGGCGACAGCTCTTATCGCTGAGCCACCATGCCGCCCTTGTGCATTTTAAAATAAGGGACTAAGCCGAAAGAAAATGATTGAATGAATGAATGAATGAATGAATGAATGAATGAATGAATGAATGAATGAATGTGCACTTTATCTGAGCTCAGCAGCTCCTGTTTAGTTCCTGTTCAGCTGATGGTGTGATTTCCAGACACACTAATGGAAACTGAAGCAAGCTTGATAAAACAACATTATCCTTAATTACAGAAATCTATTAACTTTACAATACAGACGCCGATTTTTGGGGCCATTCTGTTTTGTAAAACCACACTGTAAAATACTATGTATTATCCGTTTCTGCATTTTGTGATTCACAAGTTATTATTTTGTTTATTTACGGTTGTGAATTGCATTGTGGCTCGATTTTTGATATTGAAAATTCAACTCTTCAATTTCAAAAAAGTGACTTTGATTGACATTCTAGTAGTTTAAAACAATGTATAAGAAGTAATATACAGAGAAATAAGTCTGTTAATTAAAAGAAAATATACTGGTAGTTTATTGCAAAGTTTTTGTAGTGTAATATACAACACCATCCCAGACTATATATTACTTTAAATTATTAAAAATGTTCATGAAAGCTTCAGGACTAAGCCAAACGATAGTGAATGAGTGAAAGATCATTTTGACAATGTTGTAAAGCTGTAAATTAAACTTTTCTAAAATGCAAGAGTTTTTAAGTATATTATTGTCATGTAAACATACGGAAAGCCTCTCTGTTTAGAAGTGGGAAAACATCAGGATTGGCTCATTTAGCAACATTCAGATTCCATTACAGTCGAGATCAAACAGCACTGGCAGATCTTTCCTGACACACAACCGACAAGGATGAATTATCAAAGAACAAGAAAATGTGGGGCATGTAGAAAAAACTGTAATTATTAATGACAAGATCAAACAAATGAAACATGCATGGAGAAACTGATCATTATTTTATAGCGTTTTCTTTTTTTCTCCTCAAAAAATATGTTGCATCTATGATAAGCAAACATTAAATAACAACACAGTCAAAGACTTGATTTGTTTTCTTAAGTAGCTGTACTTATCATGCTACACTTTTCTACAGCAACATGTGGTTATAACAAGCATTCATTTTCCTTCGGCTTAGTCCCTTATTTATCAGGAGTCAACACAGTGGAATGAACCACCAACTATTACGGCATATGTTTTACATAGCGGATGCCCTTCCTGCCACAACCCAGTACTGGGAAACACTCTCGCATTCATGCACACACACACTGATACAATTTAGTTTATTCAATTCCCCTATAGCGCATGTGTTCGGACTGTGGGGGTAACCGGAGCGCCCAAAGGAAACCCACACCAACACGGGGAGAACATGCAAACTCCACACAGAAATGCCAACTGACCCAGCCGGGACCCATTTAGCATGGCCCACTTAGGACTCGAACCAGCAATCTTCTTGCTGTGAGGCGACAGTGCTGAACCACCATGCAGCCCGGGATTATAACTAGAGGGTCATTTATTTATGTCTCAAAGACAGTTATAATTACTTTAATATCAAAAACTATTAGAATATTATAAATACTTTCCATGAACATATGTAGTAAATTTCCTACTGTTAACTTCATTTTCCTTCGGCTTAGTCTTTTATTTATCAGGGGTCTCCACAGCAGAATGAACCGCCAACTATTCCGGCATGTTTTACGCAGCGCATGCCCTTCCAGCCACAACCCAGTTCTGGGAAACACCCATACACTCATTCACATTCATACACTACAGCCAGTTTTGTGTAGCTCAATGGACTGTGGGGGAAACCGAAGCATCCGGGGGAAATCCAGTGCCAGTGACCTTCTTGCTGTGAGGCAACAGTGATAAATGTTGAGCCACCATGCCGCCCTACTGCTCCTTCTCTTCCGACAAGAGATAGCCAATGTCTTAGGTTAAACAATATAGTAAAACCTTTCAAGCGGTATTGTTTCAGGTAGCCTAAACCAGTCGTTTTAAAAGATATGAGCAAAACAATGCAAATGTCAACCTTGCCATGAAAAACTGTAAGTTTTCACCAAAACAGTCAAACACTTTTTAGGTTTTTTGAGTGAGCTTGTGTTTTACAGTACTGTAAAAAGTCACACGTGTGGTAATTTCACATCTGTCACATCTATAACAGAGAGGAGTCACATCCATAACAGAGAGGAGTCACATCCATA
>CAIGQZ010004081.1:3918872-3936969 GCA_903798205.1 Danio tinwini
AACAGAGAGGAGTCACATCCATAACAGAGAGGAGTCACATCCATAACCAAGCTTTTTCCTCATAAATCCAAAAATGGTAAATAAAATAAAATCAGCTAGTAAGTGCTGTGCAGGTAAACCTCACTCCTCTGACCTCTAAAGGTGCTCTAGCGACAGACGCTAGAGGCCATGGTCTTTAGCCTCCTTGTTAGAGCAACTGACTCCCATGCAGAAAGTTGCCGGCTCGATACCAGCTCAGAGCGGGTTGGGTGGCATAGGACCGGCGGGGTTACATTTACAGATTGATATATTTCTGATCCAATAACTTTGTGGTTAGTTTCTTTGGAAAATATAAACAGATGTTTCAATATAATGTCAACATACACTTTCTCTGTGAATTTATGTTTTACGATTTGATTGTAAACATCACATCCATAACGCTGGAATTGCTCATATAATACATCCAAAAAAACTACAACTCACCCTTTGTTTCAAACCTTTTCTGTAACCCCTGACTTTAATATTTGTTTTTTTTATGCAAGTCAATGGTTACCGGTTTTCTTTAAAAGATCTTGAGTCCAACAGAAGAAACGTATAAAGGTTTGGAACCACTAAAGTGGTTTTAAATGGTATTTTTTGGATGAACTATAGCTTTAAACACTTTACTAAAACCCAGGTAACCTAATTAGGCTACATGCACCCATTAATAACCAGTGGTGTGAAGTAACAAATTACAAACACTCAAATTACTGTAATTGAGTAGTTTTCACAGAAATTGAAGTTTACTAAGTAGTTTTAAAAAAAATGTGTACTTTTACTTTACCTTGTGTACATCTTTAGTGCAGTATTGGTACTTTTACTCCACTACTTTCCTTCAACCTGCTACTTTATTTTTTCTTGTCTATGGGGATTAGTGAAATCAGTCCTGATTCCTGTTCAATCAAATCTCACACAGAAGGTAATTCACATCATAATGAACCTCAAAACATGGGCGATTTATAATTGCAACAAACTGTTTGGAACCATTTAAAGTGTCCACGATGTCCAAAATCTTCACACACATTGACCCAGACACTGTTTAGATGCATGTCACTGATGAGAAGATGACGGATGTTTACTGTATGATGACTGAAATGGCCTTAAACACCCAGCAAGCACAAGACATCAACATGACATCAGATTGACGCTACACCCCAGCGTCATGGAGGTGTTGCATTTTGTTTAAAAATGAAAACCGCATTTACATCAGAACTCAACATCAGTCTAGGATTGGTTTAAGATGTTGGCTTGATGTTGGATTTTGGTCACTTTCTAACACCTAACACCTAAAATCAACCAAATATCAACGTCCTTTGATGTCGATATTGTCTTCAGACACTGCCTAGACATTGCATTTTGGTCACCTGACATCACAACCTAAATCTAACCTAATATTAACATCTTATGATGTTGTGTGCGTGCTGGGCAATAACTAAATGCACTACAGAATGTTACGTTTACACACATCCACAAATTACATGTAAATGCATCAGCTTTTAACAGCGTAATACTCACTACTCTTGAGTACTTTTGAAAGGTCTACTTTTAACTCATACTTTGAGTAATATTTACAACAGATACTTTTACTCACAATACATTTTTAGGCAAGTAATGGTACTTTAACTTAAGTATGATTTTTTTAGATAGAGGTAAAGTTGGTTTTATATTCGGATATTCAGACATTCTCCTTAATAATATAATTTCAGAAAAATATTCTTTGCAAATTCTAAATAGGGAAATCATATAAGCAGCCAATGACTGTCAAAGTACAGCATTGTTCACAGTCAATTAGATAGTGTTTATGTTGTTTTGAGGTCATACTTGCATGCTAATTCCGATCAATATTTAAAGTAACATGATAAACAATATAGAGACTTCTAAATGAACGAATGTACGAATATAAAACCAACTTTACCTCTATATTTTTCAGCATTCTTTCCACCACAGATAATAACAACAAAAATATAAATAAAATAAAAATTAGCTAAATTTCCACGTTAAAGTTTAGCCAAAATATCAAGTAGCCTACAGCTATAGCAAGCTGAAAGTTTGTATTAGTGTCTCGGAAATACCGAATAAACATTATGTTGAGTTATTGTTGTACAACAACTGTAGAAACTGTAGTACCTGCGGAAACTGGTTACTATGGTAATTATGGTAAAAACAGACAAGCCATTGTTATACTCGTATCTAATGTCAGTCACATTAGCCAATGTGACAATAGCTGGATGACAGGTTTTATCCTAGATAAACGTCACCGCTTATCTTCTGGCCTCGTTCTGGCAACAGTGTGGTTGACACACACAAACATAACACACACACACACGTACCTCGCTTATCTTTCACTTTGCGTCCCTCCTTCCTCCGCTCGCGTGAAATGTTTTCTCCTCGTGATTTCTGTCATGACAGCCTCCAGCATACACTAAACACTGGACACAGTCTTCCTCCCGCAGACTCCCGCGCTGAACATCGGCCGGTTTTGTCCTCGGTTTCTCCACGGAGCAATATTGCCGGTGTTTATCTGTGAGCGCGCGCGCAGAATCACATGAACGCGACGCTCTGCTGCAGTGACGCGACGCGCAGACAGCTCTGCTCAACCTCTGCCTGGACCGACAGTAATGTCATGTTTTATTCATATATCCATGGGAGGGACGTGAGAAAACCGCTCGTTATCATGCGGGAGGCAGCGCGAGGTCGGCGGGCATCAAAAGACCGTTTCTGGCCTCGTGGCGCGGAGATTCAGGTTACTGATAAACTCACTTTAGTCAACTAAACTCACCGTCTGGCCAATTAATACCATGTATTTGTTCTTGAGTTAAAAACGTTAGCAATGCCAAGTGCTCAATAACTTCAAATACAATCAATAACTTTCATGTAACCACTGAAAAAAGTCCCTTATGCTAACTTTTTTTTTACTTTTTTATGACTTAAAACTGTACTTTTTAAGGTACAGTTGTAGTCAAAATTATTAAACCTCCTGAATTATTAGCCTCCCTGTGTTTTTCCACACTTTCTGTTTAACGGAGAGATTTTTTTCAACACATTTCTAAACATAATAGTTTCAAAAACTCATGTCTAATATCTGATTTATTTTATTAATATACATGGTTATTATATTGTGATTTTTTTAATGATTATTTGTTTAGCATTTATTTAAAATAGAATTTTTGTAGCAGCATCAGTCTTTGTTGTTCATTGAAAATGATCAGTTCCTCTAGATTTATTATTTTATGTGTGTAAAACTATTTTCTTTTGGTATTTTATTTCTTTGGCATTTTATCTATTTTTGTTCATTTTACTCAGCATACTGGAATAAAAGTTTCAGCAACTTCCAGTTCATGCTGACTTTAAATGCAATAAAAATGTAGTTCATTCACAATACGTCATTTACATATATTTTTTTAATTAACCGTCTGATTTTCTGAACTAAATGCAAGTTTGATTTCTGTTAAAACATGTCTAATTAAGTACCTGTCTGAACCCAGCAGGCACAGGACGTCAACATGACATCAGATTAATTTTGTACCCTGTAGTGGGGATGTTGCATTTTGTTTGGAAATGAAAATCAGGTTGTTGTCAGAACATCAGGCCGACGTTATTGTCTTACATTCAACCTAAAATCAACCAAATATCCAAATTCTCGCGGTCTCCCGAGTTCATTCTTCCAAGGGTAATGGCAAGAATGGTCTCCAAAAGAACGCAAGTCCATTTTCATCATCCTTAAAATTGAGAAACAGCCATTTTAATTTTAATTTCACACAGACTTTAGTTAACAACTCAACAGACAAACAACTGAGCATCTGTGGAGGACGACACCTGCAAAAACAATAAATAAATAAATAAATAAATACGCAAATAAATAAGTCCAAAAACTCCTGCATAAATAAAACAATAAATAAATAAATATGCAAATAAATAAGTAAATAAATCCATAAATTCCTGCATAAATAAAACAATAAATATGCAAATAAATAAATTTGTAAATAAATCCATAAAATCCTGCATAAATAAAACAATAAATAAATAAATAAATATGCAAACAAATTTAATAAATCCATAAATTCCTGCAGAAATCAAACAATAAAAATAAATACACAGATAAATAAATAAGTAAATAAATCCATAAATTCCTGCATAAACCAAACAATAAAAAATAAATACACAGATAAATAAATAAGTAAATAGATTCATAAATTCCTGCATAAATCAAACTATAAAAATAAATACACATATCAACAAATAAGTAAATAAATCCATATATTCCTGCATAAATAAAATAAAAAATAAATATGCAAAAAAATAAATAAGTAAATAAATCCATAAATTTCTGCATAAATAAAATAATAAATACATAAACAAATATGCAAATAAATAAGTTAATAAATCCATGAATTTCTACATAAATAAAACAACAAATAAATAAATATGCTAATAAATAAATATATATATAAAAACACAAATTCCTGCATAAATAAATATTATTCCCCCAGCGTCCTTGTAATTTATTGAAATATTAATCTGCTCGCACTATTAATTATTAATATATTTATTTGTGCAGGATTTTGTAGATTCATATTTATTTATTTGCATATTTATTTGTTGTTTTATTTATGCAGGAATTTGTGGATTGATTCATTCATTTGCGTATTTATTTATTTATTGTTTTATTTATGCAGGATTTTGTAAATTTATGATCATTTATTTATTTGCATATTTACTTATTGTTTTATTTATGCAACAATTTGTGGATTTATTTATTAATTCATTTGCATATTCATTTTATTTATTTATTTATTGTTTTTGCAGGTTTTGTCCTCCATGAGCATCAGCTTTTGCATCACACATTTCTCCAACTTCTGTCATTTAGAGTTCAGACTCCGAGTGTGTGCTGAGCTCAGCGTCTCTGTAAACTCTGATCCTCTCAGAGTCCAGCAGAAAAGACAATTAAACCACATCAGCTGTCAGAAAATCCACTTGACTTGCTGAACATTATGAAATGCATTATTCATCCAGCCCATCTGTTCTTTCGGTTCCCCTTGTGGCCCAAATCATTACACCTCTCTCATTAAATACTAGTTTAATTTCCACACTTGTTGTCCAGGGATTCTAAATTAAATCCTCACACTGTTGGAAGCAAATACGGTAATCAGCTAATTGTGGCTGACCATGCATCTACAGTATGAGTGTTCAGAACAGGCTACTGACTGCACAAATAAAACTGCTTGGTTTGGTATACTGGAATGCAATGCAAACCTATTAAAGGGGGCCTATTATGGTGCTTTTTACAAGATTTAAAATAAGTCTCTGATGTCTCTGGAGTATGTGTGTGATTTTTTTAGCTCAAAATACCCCACAGATAATTGTTTATAACTCTTTGAAACTGCCCCTTTTAGGCATTGATTCAAATTGTGCTATGTTGGTGACTGTCTCTTTAAATTCAAATGAGATCTTTTAAAAAAAGGGTGGAGCTACAAACGCCTGTGTGTCAGCATAGTGGCAGATTCAAAAACAAGACTAATGTTCTCTGTGAAAATACATAACATTTCAAACTTAGTCACTGACATTATCTAATGGCAGACAGCTGCTTCTCACTCAGGGCTGTCTATGCTAATAAGGGAGAGATGGTCACTAGTGGGTGGGGCTTTCCCACTCTGATAATACATACAAAGGCAGTGTAACGCAACCATGCTGGACAACGGGGTTGATGATCCACGAGCAGTTTATTTATAAGATTAGCCAGGCAGGCAAGGGTCAAAACAGGGGTAAACAGATACATACAGAATGGTCAATACAGGCGACAAGGAATCAAAAGGAGAAATCAAGGAAAGGGTTCAAAACACGGCTAGGCTAGACGAGACAGGAGAACGCTTCGTAGTGTTACAAGACAACAAGGCTCTGCAAAGTCTGTGTGTTTGTGTGCTATATACAGTATATGGTCCATGTCTTTGAGCAGCTCCCGACTCTGTGTGTGCGATCAAAGAAGAGCCGGAACAGGTGTGAGTGTGCAGTGTATGACAGGATTTGTAGTTCCTTTGGTGACAGGATTGTAGTCCGGGTGATAGTGACTGTACTCCAGCGATCTATCAGGGTTAGATCGCTGTCGATTGTGACAAAGAATGTCAATCAAATGGTTTCTGCAGACTTATCAAGTGTGATTATAAAAAATAGAATGAATACATTTTTACCATAAGAGGCTGGTTATATACACACACTGTTATTAAAGCCAAATAACCCATTATAAAAGTGATTTTTGCTTAATAGCTCGCCTTTAACACATTTTGAGGCCAGGATTTTAACTTTTTTTATATTAGCTAATTATTTAAATGAAAATGAAAAAAAAAAGATAAATATCTGTATAATTATTACAAAAAGTGGTTTAATATTGGGTTGCAATGGCATAAAGTGTTTTAGCACAAATGAGCGCACCCTTTTTTGAAAATGAATATTTTTTATTCCTTTCTCACATTTTAAATATCATATTTTGGTGCTTTTAAACAAAATTGCTTTATTAAACATTAAAATAATCTATTAAAATATCTATTAAAAGAGTGGCCACCTAACATTTTAGGTATAGAAAGATAATACATTTAAATTCAAACAAGCCATTGCATGTAAATTGAAGTCAGAATTATTAGCCCCCCTTTGAATTTTTTTTTTTTTTTATATTTCCCAAATGATGTTTAACAGAGCAAGGACATTTTCACAGTATGTCAGATCATATTTTTTCGTCTGGAGGAACTTTTATTTGTTTTATTTCAGCTAGAATAAAAGCAGTTTTGAATTTTTGAATCAAAATTATTAGCCCCTTTAAGCTATTTTTTTTCAATAGTCTACAGAACAAACCATCATTATAAAATAACTTGCCTAATTACCCTAACCTGCCTAGTTAACCTGATTAACCCAATTAAGCCTTTAAATGTCACTTTAAGCTGTATAGAAGTGTCTTGAAAAATATCTAGTTAAATATTATTTACTGTCATCATGACAAAGATAAAATAAATCAGTTATTAGAGATGAGTTATTAAAACTATTATGTTTAGAAATGTGTTGAAAAAATCTCTTCGTTAAACAGAAATTGGGGAAAAATATACAGGGGGTAATAATTCAGGGGGGCTAATAATTCTGACTTCAACTGTACATTCATAACTATATAACTACAAAGTTTTTTATGTTTCTCTTGATTTTTCCTGTTTATTAAAATAGTATACATTTTTTTCCTCTAAATGTTAAATTGAGTGTACTATTTTTTGGACAGTGATCGTAGGTCTTTTGGTGGATTAGTTCTATTTTTGGCTAACTAATCTTACATATATGCATAAATATATTATTGTAAAGCGTCATCAAGAAAATATAGAAGGAAAAAATAAAAATACTAAAATTAACTCCCTGGCCCTGGCTTAGATATGAATGGAAAGAACAGAGAAAATATGCATGTTTATATATGTTTTGTTTTCCTTTTTTAATTTGATATTTTTGAAAATGTATTACCTAGACGATGCAGTGGTGCAGTAGGTAGTGCTGTCACCTCACAGCAAGAAGGTCGCTGGTTCGAGCCTCGGCTGGGTCAGTTGGCGTTTCTGTGTGGAGTTTGCATGTTCTTCCTCCGGGTGCTCCGGTTTCCCCCACAGTCCAAAGACATGCGGTACAGGTAAATTAAGTTGGCTAAATTGTCCGTAGTGTATGTGTGTGAATGAGTGTGTGTGGATGTTTCCCAGAGATGGGTTGCGGCTGGAAGGGCATCCACTGCGTAAAACAAATGCTGGATAAGTTGGTGGTTCATTCCGCTGTGGCGACCCCAGATTAATAAAGGGACTAAGCCGAAAAGAAAATGAATGAATGTATTACTTAATAATTTTTTTACTGCTGTACCTTTTGCATATTTGCATTTATAGAGTTTTTTATGTATCGCTGTACAGCCTAATATGTGCTACTTTTATCTAAGTCATTTTATTTATCTTATTATTATATATTTTTTATTTGTGTTTTTCCCTAAATATTGCTTTTGATGCAAGAATATACACTTACCAGCCACTTTATTAGGTACACCTGTCCAATTGTTCTAATCAGCCAATCACATGGCAGCAACTCAATGCATTTAGGCATGTAGACATGGTCAAGACAATCTGCTGCAGTTTAAACCGAGCATCAGAATGGGGAAGAAAGAGGATTTAAGTGACTTTGAACGTGGCATGGTTGTTAGTGCCAGATGGACTGATTATTTCAGAAACCTACTGGGAAATCTGGGATTTTCACCCACAACCATCTCTAGGGTTTACAGTGAATGGTCAGGAAGAGAAAATATCCAGTCAGCGGCAGTTCTGTGGGCACAAATGCCTTGTTGATGCCAGAGGTCAGAGGAGAATGGCAAGATTGGTTCCAGCTGATAGAAAGGCAACAGTAACTCAAATAACCACTCGTTACAACTGAGGTCTGCAGAAGAGCATCTCTGAACGCACAACACGTCCAACCTTGAGGCGGATGGGCTACAGCAGCAGAAGACCACACCGGGTGCCACTCCTGTCAGTTAAGAACAGGAAACTGAGGCTACAATTCACACCAACATTGGACAATAGCAGATTGAAGAAACGTTGCCTGGTCTGATGAGTCTCGATTTCTGCTGCTACATTTGGACGGTGGGGTCAGAATTTGGTGTCAACAACATGAAAGCATGGATCCATCCTGCCTTGTATCAACGGTTCAGGCTGCTGGTGGTGGTGTAATAGTGTGCGGGATATTTTCTTGGCACACTTGGTAAACTTTTATTAGAGAACAAGCCTGAAATTATTCATTAATGCATTTTCTTTTCAGCTTAGTCCCTTTATTAATCAGGGGTCGCCACAGCGAAATGAACCACCAACTTACCCAGCATATGTTTTACGCAGCAAATGCCATTCCAGCTGCAACCCATCACTGGGAAACATCCATAAACACTCACTCACAATCATTCACTATGGACAATTAAGCCTCCCCAATTCACCTATACCACATGTCTTTGGACTTGTGGGGTAAATCGGAGCTCCCGGAGTAAACCCACGCCAACACGGGAAGAGCATGCAAACTCCAAACAGAAACGCCAACTGACCCAGCTGAGGCTCGAACCAGCGACCTTCTTGCAGTGAGGCGAACGTGCTACCCACTGTGCCACAGCGAAGCCCAAGCCTAAAATTAATAAAATAAAGTTAAAAAGTAAAATAAAGTAAAAAAAAATACATTTAAATTACATTAAAAAAATAAATGAAAATCTTTAATATTCTGGATGCAACTAAACAAAACTTACAGGATCCTTTAAAGGCTTCAAATGGTTACTGTAGTTCTGGCACGTCGCACACTTCTCATTACATAATGCTGCACTCTGCAGAACTGTCTTTATGTTGACTTCTTCCCTCTCAGACATGCAGAGAGTCTGTAAAGCAGTGGAAATGACTTAGACATCTGAAAAGCGGCATGAGATGCTTTGATGTCAGAAATCACCTTTTCATGACTGTCAGTGGGAGGAAGCCACACAATCCCATTTATATTTATGAATCTATAAAAACACACAGTCCTTGCTGGATTAAAAGTGTCTGTTCGATTGACACAATCAAAAGCAATTCTCCTTGCCGATCAAACCATTTCAGTGTTAGTCTGGGGGTCTGAGTTACACAGCTTTTTCCCACATTTACAATCTCAACATAGGCTCATTCTGAAAACGTACCCCTATATACATTTCTGGAGATCGTGAATTATGTAGAGGTATGTATGGTTGCATTTCGTCTTTAAAACGAATGCTACGGGTTGGTATGGTTCCTTTTTGTGCCACCAGCTGACCACCTCATTATGGACGGCTTTCCGCGTTTTGTCCAGTAGCTCGCCACATGCGTCAGAGGATTTGACATGCAGAGAGGAGTTGACCGTGACGACGGGGTTTGAGTCTGTTGAAGAATGCTGCCAGAAAGCAGGTAAGACAAAAACAAAATCCAAAAAATAAAACAAACAAGTAAATAACAGGGTGAGAATGTGGTAAAAATCAGGCTGCTGTGAGGACTTTTCTTTTTCTGGATTGGATTTGAAAACACTATAGGTTGGGTTTAGGAAAGGAGGAGGGTAGGCAAGTCGATCTGTAAGTCAGATCGTCATTCAGCAGACATCCCAAGTCTCCCGGAAGTTTCGAGAGTCTCTATGCATTTGCCCGCAAACGCATGATAGTGCTCCCCCCAACAACCCCCAAACCACCACCACCCCCCCCCCCCTTTCCACATACATCCCCCCCCCCCCCCCCCCCCCCCCCCCTTTCGCTTTTCAAATAAAGTGCGGACTAAACCCCCCGGCTCTTTACATATGTAGCACACCCCGCACACCCCCCCCACCCCCCACACTCTTCAAATATGTTGCGCACTACACACCCCCCCACTCCACTCTTCAAATACGTTGTGATAAGCACCGATTGACCAGTGCCCACCCATTTTCCTAAACCAAACCAACAATCCAAAAAAAGATTAAGCACTCATGGCAGCCTGATATTTACCACATTTTTCAGATTTTACCACATTCTCACGCTTTTATTTTATTTGTTTGTTTTATTTTTGGCTTTTGTTTTTGTCTTACCTGCTTTCTGATATCGTTCTTCCCCAGACTCAAACCCCGTCGTCACAGTGAACTTCACTCTCCATCTCAAATCCGCCAACATACGCGTCGAGCCACTGGACAAACTGGTAACAGGTAAGCGGTCAGCTGGTAAGCGTGAAAAGGAACAGCATCATACCACCATGTAGCATTCTTTTAAAGACGAAACCCAGCCATACATACCTCTGGCTACATATTTCGCGATCTCCAAAAATGTATATAGGGGTACGTTTTCAAAATGCAGTTTTCAGATGCGAACTTGATTCAATTTTTTATAACAGATAAAACTTTTGAAGACAGTGTGTCAATACGAATGACACAACATGAGGTTAAATTTATTTTTTAGCATGCAAAAATTTCAGATGTCAGTGTGCAATAAACTTTAGGGTTAGGTTTTTTGTATTGCTTATTGTTTCAACTCACTTCTGTTTGTCAGCTACTCTAAAACCACACATTAATGTGTCTGGAGGCATTTAGGGTATTTAATCAATGTTCTGACGGGGTTCTGACACGGTTTTGCTTATAGGGCTCCTCAAAGTCTGGAACTGGATTTGCTCCTCATCAATCAGACCATTTCAGAGTTAGCCTGCTGGCCGGAGACAGCCAAACAGACACTGTTACCCAGCATATGAGGAGCTCAATTCCCATAAATCCCTCCACACAAGCAGTGTGTTTCTGCAGAGATCCACAAGGCAGGCCGCCGGAGGCCGATCCGCTTACTTGGCAAGTGAGGCGTGCAGAAGCTGCGTTCCCGAGTGACTGGGAACAGGCAGGGGTTGCCATGGTGACCTGAAAAAGTGATGGAGCTCCGGCATGTGCTTTCACTCATCATACAGGATCACAGTGCGGAAACATTCACACCGGCCAATGAGAAGCTGCAAACACTCTCACTAATCGCACTGATTGGCCAATAATCTGGTGGAGGATGTGACGGTGGACTCCATGCACACATACATTAAACATACAGTACGGTTCTTTTCTTAAACCCCAAAAATGTGGTGCTCTTTTTGTGTCAAAGACAACATCTACAATGCTTTATAAATAAAAAAATGAATATAATATGTATATAATATATTTTATATAATATAAATTAATATAATATTATATAAGAGCAATGCACTGGCTCAGTGGTTAGCACTGTCGCCTCACAGCAAGAAGGTCGCTTGTTCGAGTCCCGGTTGGCATTTCTGTGTGGAGTTTGCATGTTCTCACCGTGTTGGCGTGGGTTTACTCCAGGTGCTCTGGTTGGTGGTTCATTCCGCTGTGGCGACCCCTGATGAATAAAAGCGCTAAGCCGAAGGAAAATGAATGGATGAATAATATTAATATAATATTTGTGCAATTTATTGAAAGGATAACCCCTTAAGATTCAACATTTTGTTTGATTATTCATCTTAAATATCAACTTGAAGTACCCACAATATCATTTTTTCTGGGGGCTGGAGTGTATTAGTATTAGTATCAATGTATTTATCTCAAAGTTCTCTATAAACTGATGTGATCCAAACCACGTTTATGTTCTGACTAAAATTAACACAAATAGGTCTGAATTTAATCAAACTGAAAATCATTGATCCAGCTGTTTATACTCTACCGTAACTTTTTTTTCTTATGGATTTGAATCAGACCTGCTTGTTTTGTTTTATCTAAAATATTCCTGAATTGATCTGAATCTAATCAAACTTGCTGATCCATTTCTTTTTGTCTGAATTAAAATATAAAATGCATTTGATTTAAAGGTGCTGTATGTAAGTTTTGACTCTTTTAAAGCAATAAAATTCCATAATATGTTTGCAGATATTTAAGAAACATCCCAAGTGAACATACCTATTTAACTGAAAAACAAGGCTGAAGTCAGATATTCTGCTTTGAAAATGTGAGTTACGTGCTGGAACATCTGTCTTTGTTTTGGTCACTTTAACCCCCCAATGCCAGTTTAGCCTATTATATCTCAGCCCTCGGGTTGCCTTAGTGGAAAACAGCTTATTTAAATTCTCATTCAGTCAGGAAGGCTCTCATAGTGTGACAGTGGACAGTAGCAGACTCCGAAATGAGACGCAGATTCAGAGTTCCACACGAGGTTATTAATTAGCATATAATATAAATATTACGAATGTAAACATTAGGTGAGCAGGTTACATTCTAACCGCGTGTCCCAACAACATGCTACGTGACGAGATTTGCAGTGATAAGAAATTTGCACCAGACGAAACACAGAATAGTGCATTCACTGCACTCCAACAAAATGGTAAGGTTTATAATCCAATTAATACATATTAAACCTCTTTAACATTATTAAATGTAGATGCTGAATCACTGATATGTGTTGTTTTTGAGTCCAAAGTTCAATTTCAGACAGTTTATTTTACTTTCAAGATTTGAGGTGAACTATCTGCTGCTGCTTTCAGTATATGGCAATAAATGTCCTGTAAAATGGCATTCAAACTCACATTGTTAGCATTTAGCACTGAATAAAGCACATGAGGAGTACTTGAGGTGATTACTGTGTTTTTCCTTTTGTTCACCTGTGAGAAATAAAAGCCGTTTCTAAAATATAAATTTCAGGTGTTGGTTAGGACAAAAACTCCTTTTAATAGGAAAAATATTCCTTCTATCACGTGCTATTGCATTTCTTTAGAACACAATTTAAATCAGCCTTAAATCAGCCTCAAGGCTCGGCAGTCAAGCATACTCCTGTTGGTCCTCAATCTGGCAACCTGCGCTTGCGTGTGTTTTGATACAGGAATGCAATACCTAGTTCAACCACTGGGTGTCAAACTTACATACTGCACCTTTAAATCAAATTCAGATCCTCTGAAACGGAATTCAACCAAACTATCAAAAGTTATGACTTCATATGCTTCAAGCTTACATAAACTAAAAGCCACAGAAGTGATGGAAATACATGGAGTGTTGAAAGTATAAACCACTGTAAGAACAATCCAAGCAGTTTTTCTATATTTTGTGGTCCATGTTTTTATTTTCCCTTGTTTATTTATGCTTTTGAATTGCATTGTGGGACCTTGACCTTTCTTTCAACATTGTTTAACCTTGAAAATACATTTTTAATAGTTTAAAGTGCTATATTGTCTGTGTTGGTGTTGTATATTACACTACAAAAACCTTGTAATAAACTGCCAGTACATTTTCTGTTATTTTACAGACTTAATATTATTTCGTATACATTATATTCAGGGCTTGACATTAACTTTTTTGATCACCAGCCACAGTGGCTAGTAGTTTTCCAACGTTACTAGCCACAATGCATTTTCACTAGCCACAATTTTGATGTTGGGAAAATATTTTTATATGCATAAATTTGACTTTGACATGCTAAAATGACTTGATTTAGATTTAGTGTTTTGTCCACATGCCTCTGCATTCATTTCACGTTTTGTGTGTCGTGTATGAGCAAATAGGTCATGGTTTCATAGTGTTATACTGCAAACAGTTTTTATTTTACAGGACTTTTCAGAACTCAAAATTAAGGATTTACCAAATTTATCTATGACCACACCAAACAATAATAATTTTTTTGCCACAATTTTTAAATGTCAAACAAGCTGAATATAGCTGTATACTATACTTTTTATTTAACAAAGCATTTCTTTAAAAAAAACAAAACAACGAAAAGCAATTGACTTTTAAAAATAATTATTGACATGTATCAAAAATTTGCACAGTAATCTGTCCTCGCTAAAGATCTCTCAGATCATCAGATAATTACACATACATGGAGAGTTAATCTCATATTAAAGCAATGTTGTTGTAAAAAAGTGATAATTAAACCATATTAACAAAAATAACCAACAGTAAAAGAAAGCAGGTGAAAACATAATGTGTGTGTGATAATGAAAGGATGATCACACGGTTAAGGCCAATTAATAATCTGTTCAAAGCGAAAGCAACCAGTGCTGCTTACAAAAAGACATATTTGGAGCTCTTGAAAGCAGCAAGAGTGTGTGTGCATTATCATAACTTTTTGTCTGGACTATATGAAAGAGAACAGATCAGTTGCGTTTTAGGCACGGTTGCTTCAAGCAAGAAAACAGGAGCGAGCACGCGTTTTAGTCGCGCGCATCACATCAGCTTTTAGCGCGACTGATCATCCATGAGAAAACGTAAGTATTTTGCGTTTGGTCAGTTTAGTGGCTAATTCGTACGAATTTGTACGAGTGCAGTCGTACGAAAATGTACGATTTTAAAAAGGAGGCGTGGCAATATTATATTGTTGGATCATACTCTCACCTGCTTTCTGCTCCCGCGAACGCAATTATTTTTGTAAGTCTTGCTGCTTCTCGATTCTAAGATTACACTTGCACACATATTGGGTCATCCTTATAGTGGAACCCTACTTTTAAGAAAACCACAATTTAAAATTATTTTCAACCAGCCAAAGTGGCTAGTGGGAGTGTCTGTTTAACCCGCAAAAGCTGAAATCTACCCGCATTTGGCGGGTGTTAGTTTTAAGCCCTGATTATATTATTTCCAAGGACTAAAATGTCAATAAAAGTTAAACTGTTCAACATCAAAAGCTCCCATAATGCAATTCACCACCGTTAATAAGCAACTTGTGAATCACAAAATACGGAAAATAACAGATTATTTTACAGTGCAGTCAGTAACTGATCTGGCGTACTGTATTGTGGTGTAAAAACATACAAATGTTACTAAACACATGGAGCCATGTTCATTCATTCATTCCTTTGCCTTCAGCTTAGTCCCTGATTTATCAAGGGTCGCCACAGCGAAACGAACCGCCAACTATTCCAGCATATGTGCCATATCGATATTCTGAACACTGGCATTCCTTGAACACAATTGCATGTCGTTGGAGGAATCATACATGAAAAATAGGGATATTTGTGGCATCTGCCAGCGTTCAGCATCTCCCACATCAAACCCTCTGATCCTCCTGCCAGACTGAAACACATCCATCCAGCAGGACTGCCTAAAGCATTGGATCCACACCAGAACACAAACAGCTCTGAGAAAAAAAGGCTTTTTTTTCTACAAAATTATGATAAATCATCTGATAGTAGATCCACTTTAGAGCAGTTCAGTGACGATAAACACAGGAGAGTTGCAGTGATCTAAAGGTCCCGTCAAATGAAAAAACGTTTTTTTAGATGTTAGTATCAGTATGTTAGTTTTAATGATAGCTACACTCACCGGCCACTTTGTTAGGTACACCTTACTAGTACCGGGTTGGACCCCCTTTTTCCTTTAGAACTGCCCTAATCCTTCATGGCATAGATTCAACAATACTGGAAATATTCCTTAGAGATTTTGGTCCATATTGACATGATAGCATCACACAGTTGCTGCAGATTTGCCGGCTGCACTTCCATGATGCAAATCTCCCGTTCCACCACATACCAAAGGTGATCTATTGGATTGAGACCTGGTGACTGTGGAGGCCATTTGAGTACAGTGAACTCATTGTCATGTTCAAGAAACCAGTCTGAGATGATTCACACTTTATGACATGGCGCGTTATCCTGCTGGAAGTAGCCATCAGAAGATGGGGACATTGTGGTCATAAAGGGATGGACATGATCAGCATCAATACTCAGGTAGGCTGTGGTGTTGACACGATGCTCAATTAGTACTAATGGGCCCAAAGTGTGCCAAGAAAATATCCCCCACAATATTACACCACCAACACCAGCCTGAACCACTGATACAAGGCAGGATGGATCCATGCTTTCATGTTGTTGATGCCAAATTCAAACTAGTCCTTTAAAATCAGTGTAGACACATTTTCAGCCAAAGACTTGCCATCTTCCCTGATTTGTGTGATATGTTACACAAAAGCCATGAGGCGGCTGTAAAGAACCAAATTTTCAAGGTTTCAGTCCAATTAAAGCAATAACTTTTCAAATGTCATGTAAAAGCTTTAGCAAAACTCATACCAGTCGATTTGAACTATATCTGAAGGCGTAGTTCAGTCAAAAATGTAAATTCTGTCATTTACTCACCCTCATATCATCCCAGGCCAATAAGACTAAGGTTAATATTTGAAATGCAGATCTTTTAAAATGAAAACTGAGAGATTCTAAAGTCTCTGTAACTATATTAATGTGAGCAAATGATGAAAGTGTGTATTAAATGAAAATGATCCCTAATGTTTACAGGGGCAGCATGGTGGAGCAGTGGTTAGCACAATCGCCTCACAGCAAGAAGTTTGCTGGTTCGTGCCTCGGCTGGGTCAGTTGGCATTTCTGTGTGGAGTTTGCATGTTCTCCCCGTGTTGGCATGAGTTTTCTCCAGATGCTCCGGTTTCCCCCACAAGTCCAAAAACATGTGGTATTCGTGAATTGAGTGTATGGATGTTTCCCAGAGATGGGTTGCAGCTGGAAGAGCATCTGCTGCATCAAGCATTTGCTGGATAAGTTGGCGGTTCATTCCGCTGTGGTGACTCCAGACTAATAAAGAGACTAAGCCGAAAAGAAAATGAATGAATGAATGAATAAATGTTTGCATCTACACTGTACAAAATATCTGTTAATGAACAGTTTCAGTATTTTGTGATTTTAAGGGAGTTATATTTCTGCTCTGTCCACTTTTATGTTAAAAATTCAACTCTGTAGTTTAACAAAGGGACTTTTATTGACATTGTAGTTGTTTGACACAAGATATTCTAAGAATAAAGTCTGTAAATTACCAGGTTTTTGTACCGTAATATACAACACCAACCCAGACAATATATCACGTTAAAATAATAAAAATGTCAATAAAATAACTTTTACAAACATTTTTTAGCATCAAAAGCTTTTGAAGTAAAGGTCAAGGTCCCATTATGCAATTCAAAAGCATAATTAAATGGAAAAGATTACATATATCACAAAATACAGAAAACTGTGAGTATTTGGAGCATTTAAATATAGTTTAAATCTGTGAAAATGCAAGACTTCACCCTGTTGATGCAGGATTTCTCCAATCATTTACTAGGCTTAAACTCCACCTCTGCAAGCTCACACCCATATCTCAACATCCAATCAACAACTGATGCATAGAATCAACTCAAGATTATTTTACTGTAGCTAGCTAACTATAGTTGAAAATGTAAACATATTATTGAATTTATTGTGTTATCGGTTAAGATTTTCACACTATTAGCACCGCCTGATACACCTCAGCTCATTTTATTAAAGAAATACCACATGAATCTCATCACACATTCATCAATTCCCTTTAAAGGTTGTTGTGTAGTATAATGCAAATGACAACGGAAAACTGCTCTTTAATGTTTACAATTTATCCAGTCATGACAGACTAACAATTTACACAACTAACCATTCTTTTAGAGAAGTAATCATTTTCATTCTGTGTACAGTGCAAAAAAAGTGAGATTTTGTCTTGTTTCAAATCCAAAATACTAAAATCAGCCAAGCTTAAATCTAGACAAGTAAAAAATATAGTTTTATTTTTAGAAATAATAAGTCAAAAGTAAGTGAGTTTTTCCTTAAAACAA
>CAIGQZ010004081.1:3965670-3994064 GCA_903798205.1 Danio tinwini
CAAATTTTTCACGAGTATCATTCGTGCCTGCTGTTCTCACGTAAATCAACCAGAACACTATGCTGTGAACACTATGCTGTTCTCACGTAAATCCACCAGAGGCTGCTCTCAAATTTCTCGCGAGTGCTATTCGTGCCTGCTGTTCTCACGTAAATCCACCAGAGGCCACTCTCAAATTTCTCACGAGTGCTATTCGTGCTTGCTGTTGTCACGTAAATCCACCAGAGGCCGCTCTCAAAAATCAACTAGAGGCCACTGTCGACTAACTGACTGACCGATCAACTGACCTACCCTCCTTCTTTCCTAAACCCAACCAATAGTACTTTCAAAAGTACCAATTGACCCGCCCACCCACTTCCCTAAACACAACCGATAGTTTTCAAAAGTAATACGTGTCATTAGAGGAACAAAGCCTCATCCATTTGTAACAGTCTTGCCCTCATTAGCATAGTATGATGTTGTTTTTGAATCTGCCACTATGCTGACACAGGTGTTTGTAGCTCCTCCCTCTTTTAAAAGAGCACAATCTCATTTGAATTTAAAGCGACAGTCACCAAAACACACACACACACACACACACACACACACACACACACACACACACACACTCTCTCTCTCTAGAGACATTAGAGACTTATTCACATCTTGTATAAAGGGGGATAACAGGTTTTCTTTAAAATAAAGTGTGACTTTCATCTCTATTTTAAAGATCTGTGCATCTCTAGAAGAAAATGAAGAGATTACATTTACAAAGCAAGTCTTACCCTGCTGTCAGGACTCGCTCGTGGTGAAGACGAGCGTCCCGATGAAGATCCAGGACTGCTCCGATGCTCCAGTAGGAGTCTGGAGGTAGCAGATCTGTAGTCCTGAGGCTTATCCTTACAGGTTTCCTTGGCGAACATAGTTCCTTCTTGAACCGACAATTCCTGCTGGACTGATATGGAGACGCCGTTGGCAGGAGCTGAAGATGCTCTGTTCGGAGGCGACATTGGAGACTCTCGAAACTGGGAGTCCACAGTCTGGTAATACTCTTGAGATGGAGGATACTGGGGTGCAAACATGGCAGGATAACCCGCCTGGAAACCCGGCATGGTTTGCATGAGGTTCTGCGGGGGCATGAACGAATGTGCCATGCTCATCGCCATAGACAAGACATTAGCCAGAGAAAACAGAGGCTGTGTGTGTGGAGGCCACATGCCTGGAGCAGGAGACATCATGTTGACGTCTGGAGGAATATCGGAGCTCAGCGGACTGGGGGACGCAGGGGTGGAGGAGAGGGTGTATGCAGGACTGCTGTGGACGCGGGATAGGGGAGTGTGTGCTGGTTTTGGGGAGCCTGGGTGAGAAGGATAGGGGAAGGGGAAGTGTGTGCCGGCGGGTATATAAGAGGGAATGTATTGCTGCATGTGAGGTAGATTGGAGTGAGGCATTCTGAGATCAGGAGGGTAGACTGAGGATGGCGGGATGTGATGAGGGTGATGAGAACCTGCCGCAGGAGGAAAATGAGAAAGAAAATTAGTACACTGTCAAAAGTTGTATAACTAAATGTATAATAATGGACCTATTATGCAAAAATCACTTTTATAAGGGGCTTAAACACAGTTGTTTGACCATCTCTTTCTTATTAGCATAGGACGTTAGTATTGTCTTTGAATCTGTCACTATGCTGACACATAGGCACTTGTAGCTCGGCCCTCTTTTAAAAGGAGCACAATCTCATTTGAATTTAAAGCGACAGTCACCAAAACGCCGCAATTAGGATCAAAGCCTAAAAGGGTCCGTTTTAGAGAGTTATAAAACATTATCTGTGGGGTATGTTGAGCTGAAACATGCTTATTATTAAGATACTAATTGTTTATTAGCACTTTTTAGGTATGATCTTATTTTACATCCCTAGTCCTACCCAATACCTGAACCCAAATTCTACCTTACTTACTAATAATAAGCAGCTAATTAGTAAATTATTTAGCTAAAAGTCTTAGTTAATAATTAGTTAATGGCTTGTAAATTGTGTGAATTGTACATTAAAATAAAATGTGACTGAAAAGTGTAACCAGGGGTGTGACACTGACAACAGAGTTCGGGTCCACATGCAGGTTTAATGAGGAGGTCAGGCAAGCAATGGTCAACACAGGTGCAAACAGATGTATGAAGACAATCCAGAATCGTAGTCACAATAGCGGGCAGATGGTCACAAGGCAGGCAGCACACAGGATAAACAGACAGACGAGGCAAAGATCAAAACCAGGCAAAGCAAGACAAAGAAAACGCGTTGTAATGTCACTAAGTGTTAACAAGACTCGGCGACTAGAGAGAGTGTGTTTGCTGCTTATATATGTGTGTGTAATCAGTCCTTGACAATCCTCTGGTGGTGTGTGTGCAATCAGTCAGGATGAGGAACATGTGTGAGCGGAGTGTATGTGTGGAGGTCCAGCGGCAACCTCCCGCTCTCCCTCGGGAAGCCAATACGGAAGTAACTGAAACTGCAATTCATCGAAATTCCGCTAGTCCTGGCTCTATATGGAGCAAATTTCTATTGAGCCCACTGTTGAAATGGATTACTTTACAGCAGAAACAAAGGTGTTTACAGCCTGGTACGAAGAACGATTTTGGTTCATATAGCTAATATTACCCTTCACGACAACTGTGAGTGGGTGAATTTTTTTTTTATAACTCATCCATTATCCTTTATATTAAATATATTAAGTTTGCATAATTAAGGGCGTGGCTACTTGAGGGACAGCTAGCTCTCGCTGGTCGCCGTCACATCACCTCAGCTGATTTTGGCTGATTAGCCGCTGTGTTTTAACCACTGTGACGTGTAGGAGTGCATGCATAAATGGCAGATCTGCGTGAACAGAGGTGCACAGATGTACAAATCTACATTCGTTGACAGATATATTGAGCTACTTATCAGAATTATGGGAATTATTGGCCTGACAATATTTAATTGGATGAACATTTTTTAGTTTTATGCCTCACCCAGAATATAAAAATACATATAAACACATTAAGATCATTTACTTTAATCAGTACTTTTGGAATATGAAGAGACTTTCAACCAGCACAACAAAAAGGTTTCTGAAGACAATCATTATGGGACCTTGATCTCTGCTTGACATTTGATGTTAAAATTCAACTCTACAGTTTAAAATATAGTAACTTTTATTGACATTTTAGTAGTTTGAAATAATATAAAGATAATATATAAAGAAATAAGTCTGTAAAATAAACTGGCAGTTTATTACAAGGTTTTTTTAATATACCAACCTAGACAATATATCAAAATTAGCGTGTTAACGCACGTGATTAATTTGAAATATTTAACTCGTAAAAAAAATTAACGCATTTAAGGTAGTTTTTTTTTTTTTTCTGTTGTGGCCGACGTGTGTTCAGGCCCGGCGCATCTATAGAGGCGAACTAGGCGGCCACCTTGGGCGGCAGAATATTGAGCAAACCCCCGGGTCCTCACTTTCATCCGCGACACCCACCCCCTCCTTCCCGGTCTTCACTTTTATCCACAAACTGGTCACTTTCTATTTCACTTTCGGGTTGAGGGCAGCGTGATTGCCGTTCACCTAGAGCACCAGTTCAGCTTGCTCTGGCCCTGCGTGTGTTTAATGTGCAAAGAAATATGGACAAGACCAAGGAATCGCTTTTAGAAGGAAAGTTTCAGTATAAAACAATTAAGGTCCCATCACCTGAAGGGAGTGCGCTGTACTGCGCGTTCTCTCTCTCTCTGTGTATGTGTGTGTGTGTGTGTTTGTGTGTTGTGCCCTGATAATGTCAATAGACTGGACTGTCTTAGCAACTGGCTAAATGTTAAGGAGGACTAAGTAAAATTGTTTCTACTTTATAATTAATGTTCTCAACTCGCAATACAACTTTACAATGAGTACAATTGTTTGTATTCAATACTTTATTTTTATTAATATTATTATTATTTCCAATTTCCATATTTGCAATGCCTATATTTTGGATTTTTTTTTTGGATCATCATGATTATGATCATGATTGAATCATGATTAATCACAAAAAAAGTGTGATTAATAAGTTGTTGTTTTTTTATCAAGTGACAGCCCTACTTTAAACTATTAAAAATCTTAATAATAGTCACTTTTTCAAACTTTCCAAGGTTAAAAGTTGTCAGAAGAAAGATCAAGATCCCATACGTGGCACGAATGTCCACTAAAGTTCAGATTCTCAAGCAGTTCGGGCATTAAGCATGTCAAAGGCACAAAATGCTCAATTTGCATGGTCGCTTCACGCGAATAGCGTCTTTGCATTGACTTAACATGTAAATCACTCATGCTTGATGCTTTATTCGTGTCTGGTGTGAAAGCAGCATTACAATTTTAAGTTGTACAGTTTTTTTTATCAATTGACAGCCCTACACTAAACTATTAAAAATGTTAATAAAAGTCACTTTATCAAACTTTCCAAGGTTAAAAGTTGTCAGAAGAAAGATCAAGATCTCATAATGCAATTCAAAAGCATAAAATCACAAAAATCTGGATATTTTTAGAGTGTAGTAGCTGCTGTTTGTCTTTTATGCGAGGCTTTGTTGTCCAATCATCTCTCTTTATGCATCTGTCAGTGCTGTGCACATTTCCACCTTTCACACAGTGCCTTCTCTATGGAAACACAGTCAAACACGCTCTCCAATGGTCCATTACGTCAACAATGAATGATCACGTCTGAATCTTCTCACCGATTAAGCGAGTGAGCCCAAATCACAAATAAAAACCATCTGCGCAACTCGCTTGTAAAGCTCCCATTGTAACAGAGGCTGCACGTAATTGCTGTCGACATCACAACAGTGGCTCTTTGGGTAAATCTGGCTATTCATTTTTTTTAAAAAAGGAATGAGCAAGCAAGATGTATCATGGAGGCTTAAGTCCAGAAAGCAGGAAAACAAAATGTTCTGTAGGAGAAACAGAAAGGATGTGGTGACGGTGGAGAGAGATAGACGCTGAAAATAGGCAGGATTTGTGGGGCTTTGTTTTTATTTCGTGACAGAAACTCATGAGTCAGAGGGGATGGGGAGAGCTGAAGAGCTCACAAACACATGTGGAGATAGAAGCTGTACTACTGATGTTGTTTATCTGTCACTTTGATTGGGTTGTAAATTGTATTTTGCAACCCAGGCTTATTATGGATACGTACCCCTATATACATTTCTGGAGATTGCAAAATACGTCCCAGAGGTAAATGTTTTGCAGTTTGTGTTTCGCGAATCCACCAGAGGCCTCTATGTATGCTTTGTCAGATCTCAAATTTCTCACGCGAGTGCCATTCGTGCCTGCTGTTCTCACATAAATCCACCAGAGGCAGCTGTCGACTGACAGACTCACTGACTAGCCATTTGCTCCACCCACCCTCTTCACTAAACCCAACTGATAGTGTTTTCAAAAGCAATGCAGAAAAAGAAAAGCCCTCGCAGCCACCTGATTTTAACCACGTTTTCAGATTTTACCACATTCTCACCCTGTTATTTACTTGTTAATTAAATTTTTTGCCTTTTGTTTTAGCTGCTTTCTGGAACCGTTTTTCGATATGAGTGGGATGATGCCGCTGACAACTTCTGTTGCTTTTCACGCTATACCACTGACTGCTTACCTTCATATGAACGGCTTTTCCAACATGACCAGTTTACTTGGTAGCTCGCCTTATACAGTGTCAAACTTTGGACTGGGGTTCGAGTCCGGCGAAGGACGATTCCAGAAATTAGGTAAAAAAATGCTTTTAAAAAATCAGTGTGAAACTTGTGGTAAAAGCATGCGACAGCTTTCCTCTTCTAGTTTGCTTTTGGCTGGATTTAGGGAATGGGGTGTGAGGGTCAGTCAATATAAAGCTGACATTTTATGTACAACAAGCCGACTGGATTCTCTCTCACAGACACATGTGAAAAGGACATTGAGATTGACAGCAATGCACACAGCGGCCTCTAGTGGATTTACGAAAAACTGCACGTATGAGAATGTATGAGCCCTGGGTACACATCTCAAATGAGCCTCGGTTGCATAATACTGTGTCAGCATTTTTGTATTTGTATTTGAATTCCTTTATATTTTGACCAATAAATCTATCAATAGATCTATCTTTATCACTATGGTTATAATTCTTGTGTATTACATTAAAGAAACGTAATACACCATAATGAGAGACAGCTTTTTGGGTCTGCTGAACTGTCAATGCAGCTTTCAGCCTTTGAATACAGCATTCACAAAACAAGTTGCCTTAAGCTAAAGCAACCACCCAGAGTCCCTTGAGCTGGACTGAAACTGTGATATAGAGTGTATGTTGAAGGCGGCGATGACATTTAAAGAGCGGCCCACTCCCAGGACTGAAGCCGGATTGAAACGTGAGAGAAGTGCTTCCTTACCTGGAGCGTTATGGAAAGACTGCGAGCGTAAGAGTGGACGTGTGGATGAGGTAATGTCTCCAGCAGCTCCCAGAGGAGAAGCCCTGGCCCCGGAGCCCAGACCCAACTCCACTGAAAACCACATGTGTACGTGTGAGGAAGGTGTCGGACTCAAAGAGCGCTTCATATTGACATCAGCAATACTCAAAGGTAGAGCTTACCTGGTAGAGATGAAGAGGAATGAGCTCGTGCCAGACTGTGTAGGTTTGGCTGAAAGAGAAAAAAAAACCTTTAATTATTACTGTCAAATATACTGCATAAAGACTGATTAATTGACTTTACTTACAGTGAGTAAACCCATTCACTGTATAACCAAAGTTGAGTGAGCTGAAATGTGTAAGGCATCTTGCTGCACAGCTATTTTTTTAGTTGACTCAACTTTTAACCAAAGTACTGCACTTGGCTCGATTTAAGTTGAGTCAACTCAACCTAGTCAGCTCTGCAGCTTGTCTAATGCTGCATTCACACCAGACACGGCTTGCGCTATTCTGCACGCAAAATAGACACATGAAATTTTGAGTTTACTCACTTCATTCGCACATCAAATTTCCTTCATTCACGTGTGAAATTCACTACACAGGCGCAGATTCGCGTCATGGACAGGGCTTCTGTCTGCCTGGTGACTCCAGTTTTAGATGGCTAACATGGATTTTATTGAGAGAGTAGCTGTGCTTTATGAAGCCAGAGATTCGTTCAGCGCTATGTCTGAGTCCACTAGATCCTTTTAGAGGTGCTGCAACTCCTCCAAGAGCTGCTCCAGGATGACGGACGCTTTCAGCTGTGATTCCGACTGAGCTAAGCCCAGTTTGATAAGCTGTTGTCTTGTGTTGGCAGGAGGATTTCCCTTCGGGACACCAACAACAGGCACTCAACATAATCACACCCATACTTGAGCAAGCTTCTGATTGGTTAATGTGGCACGAATGTCCACTGAAGTTCAGATTCTCAAGCAATTCAGGCAATTTGGGCATTAAGCATGTCAAAGGCACAAAATGCTCAATTTGCATGGTCGCTTCACACGAATAGCGTCTTTGCATTGACTTAACATGTAAATCACTCATGCTTGATGCTTTATTCGTGTCTGGTGTGAAAGCACCATTACAATTTTAAGTTAAGTTGTAAACTTTTTTTTACAATGTTGCTTTAACAGCTATTAGTTGACTACATTTAAAAAAATAATAAGTTAAATTAAAAAACTATTTTGCTATAGAGATGGACACATATAGCATTATCATAGTGCTTTATTTTTTCCACATTTCTTTATGTTACAGCCCTGATCCTAAATGGATTGAATTCATTTATTTCCTCAACATTCTACACACAATACCCCATAAATACAATGTGAAAAAAGGGTTTTTAAAATTGTTGCAAATTTTTAAAAAATAAAAAAGCTGAAAAATCACATGTACATCAGTTTTCACAGCTTTTGCTCAATACTTTGTTGATGCACCTTTGGAAGCAATTACAGCCTCAAGTCTTTTTGAATATGATTAATTAAATATTGTTCCATAATTTACAACACCAATCCAGACAGACGATACACTATTTGACAAAAGTCTTGTCTGCTATCCAAGTTTTAGGAACAACAAATAATAACTTGACTTATAGTTGATCATTTGGTATCAGAAGTGGCTTATATGAAAGGCAAAGGCCTCTAGATTACGCTTATATTACCAAAATAAAATATGATCATGCCTTGATTTTGAATGATTTAATTAGGACAGTAAGGTCTGACTTTGCTTAGACAAAAGTCTTGCCACTTATCAGAAATAATGTCCAGTATAGAATATAAAGTCATACTGCAGTGGAAACAGAATGAATATTGTGTATGACTCCATCATGAGCTTGGAGGACTGCATCCATACATCTCTACAATGACTCAAATCACTTATTAATAAAGTCATCTGGAATGGCAAAGAAAGCGTTCTTGCAGGACTCCCAGAGTTCATTAAGATTCTTTGGATTAATCTCCAATGCCTCCTCCATCATCTTACCCCAGACATGCTTAATAATGTTTATGTCTGGTGACTGGGCAGGCCAATCCTGGAGCATCTTGACCTTCTTTGCTTTCAGGAACTTTGATGTGGAGGCTGAAGTATGAGAAGGAACGCTATCCTGCTGAAGAATTTGCCCTCTCCTGTGGTTTGTAATGTAATGGGCAGCACAAATGTCTTGATACCTCAGGCTGTTGATGTTGCCATCCACTCTGCAGATCTCTCGCATGCCCCCATACTGAATGTAACCCTAAACCATGACTTTTCCATCACCAAACTTGACTGATTTCAGTGAGAATCTTGGGTCCATGCGGGTTCCAGCAGGTCTTCTGCAGTATTTGTGATGATTGAGATGCAGTTCAACAGATGATTCATCAGGAAAATCTACCTTCTGACACTTTTCCAAATGATCAACTTGGAGTCAAGTTATTATTTGTTGCTCTTACAACTGGGATTGATGACAAGACTTTTGTCAGGTAGTGTATGTCATTTAATTTGATTAAAAACTCAATAAAAGTCACCTTTTAAACCGGTTTAAGATTTAAAATTGTTATTGTCTTACAATGCAACTTAAATAAAAAAAAAAAAACATGAATTACAAAATACAAAATACTGATAATTTACTAATATTTTTTACAGTACATCCTGTGTCATGCGCTTCAAGCGTGCTCTTATATCATTAAAATAGTCTGAAATGTACTTATTTATGTAATATTCTGTAATGACGAAGTCCTTAAACTTAATTAAGAGCACTTTCAGTCTAACTGCTGAAGCTCTCAGCATCTTCAATCTCAGTCAAACACTCATTTTACAAACTACAGTATTTATGCCATAAATAACATCTCTGTGCCACTGAAACAGCTCCTACACACACACAAATGCCACTTCTTCAGCATTAACCAAACAGCTGCTGGCTTTATTGGAAGCAAAGCCTGTGGTTTTGGGTAAGAGGGTTACATTCTGTCAAAGCCTCGGTCTGCAGAGAAATCGATCGATGTTTGAGACTCAAAAAGAGAGAGAGAGAGGTTTGGTCTGGGACGGATGGTTGTAATCATGAGCTGGTCTGGATCCAGCGGATGCCTCTGGAGTGGTGTTACGCAATCCTCAGGGTGTGTGTGTGTTTGTGTGTGGACCGCCTTTATGGTGTTACAGATCTCAGCTTCTACATAAAACAGACATTGTTCTGCTTCTCAGCGCTAATAAAGACATATCTGCAGATCAGTTGAAGGACAGGCTGAAGTAAAGTGAGACTGTCCTTTTTTCTGTAGAGTTTAGACAAGATAGTGTTTTTGCTGCAAAGGACAGCTAAAAATAGTGCAACATTCAGGTTGCTGCTTTTCATATACGGTAATGAAAATGATTTAGTGATGAATGCTACAAAGAAAAATTTATTATATATAATAATAAAATTTGGGAAATAATAAAAATAAAGCAAGTTATTTATCAGAACTCACCTGAAGCTTGCAGAAATTCAAGTTTAAAGGTGCAGTGTGTAAGTTTGACACCCAGTGGTTGAATTAGGTATTGCACTCCTGGATCAAAATAAATGCAAGCGCATGTTGCCAGATTGAGTACAGGAGCGAGTGATTTAAAACTGTGCTCTAAATAAAAGCAACGACACGCGATAGAGGGAATATTTTCCATATTAAAAGGAGTTTTGGTTCTAACCAACACCTCGAATTGATATATTAGAAACGGCTTCTATTTCTCACAGCTCAACATGTGAAACCTATGACAATGATCACCTAAGGTAAACCTCCTGTGCTTTATTTAGTGCTTAAATGCTAACAATGTGAGTTTGAATGCCATTTTACATGACATTTATTGCCATATACTGAAAGCAGCAGCAGATAGTTCACCTGAGATCTGGAAAATACAAAAAACCGTTTGAAATTGAACTTTAGAACTAAACACATATGAGTGATTCAGCATCTACATCTAATGATGTTAAAGAGGGTTAACATGTATTAAATAGATTATAAACCTTACCGTTTCGGGAGTGAGTGCATATTGGAATTGCTCATCACTGCGTATCTCGTCCAAAGTGTGTTGTTGGGACACGCAGTTACAATGTAACCTGCTCACCTAATGTTTACGTTCGTAATATTTATATCATTTGCTAATTATAACCTCATGTGGAACTGAATCTGTCACATTTCGACATCTGCTATGTCACATTTTCGGTCACGGACACATGCTTTCAGAGTCTTTCTGAATGAATGAATGAAATGCGCTGTTTTCCAACAAGGCAACTCAGGGTGCTGAATTATAATTGGCTAAACTGGCATTGTGCAGCTTAAATTTAGATTTATAGAAGGGTGGAGCGACAGTGATAGAGCCAGTTCAGTGGATGGGGATGATTGGGAGGCCATTATGGGTAAGGGCTGATGGAGGGAATTTGGCCAGGACACTAGGCTTATACACCCACTCTTTACTCTGCCATGGGATTTTTTAATGACCACAGAGTGTCAGGAGCTCGGTTTAATGTCTAATCAGAAAGACATCTCATCTGAAATTAACTCAAACTCATCTTATTTTCTGATTAAAACAGGTGTTAAAATCTTAATATTTTTATTAATTAATCACTTTGCTGGTGCAAGTACTGATACAAACCAAAAGCAAGATTGTATAATTGATTTTAATACTGATATTTATCAATATATCAACATTTTTGACAACACTACTTCATTTAAAAAGTTTAAAAAAAGTTTTTAATATCAAATCAATTGTTTGCCTTAGGTTTTCACAATCAATCAATGAATATTCATATTTATCAGCCAAAATATCAGCTATCGGCCACTAAATATTAGTTATTGTTCCATTACGCTTCTTTTTACACCATAAAAACTTTATATTTAATAGATGTTAAATGTTTAACACTTTAGTTTAGGTCACAATTCATGCTAATTACTACTGGCTTATTACCTGCATATTATTAAGATATTAACTGTTCATTTGTAGTTATAAAGTTCTGTGTCGCTAATCCTACCCAAAACTTCTACCTTAGTCCCTATTAATAATCAGCTAATAAGTAGTTTATTAAGCTAGTATTGTTAGTTAATGGTTTAATAATACCGTGAATTGTGAGCTAAACTAAAGTGTTAAACCATTAATCCCATAGAAGATCTTTTATTGTTTATGCTTTTTTTTACTTGCTTTCTCACCTGAGAAGCGGACAGTGAGTTGACGTTGTTAATATACGAGGGACGGGAGACCCCATGGTTTTCATGATGACCCAACGAGTCCTTTTTCATCATCGACTCTGCTCGCTTTATAATGTCAGCGATGCGGTAGATGAAACCTTCCTTCTCCGACGGCAAGATGAACTCATTATGCACCTTGAGGGAATGAGAAAAACAAACAAATGAGAAAGTGTTGACTTCAGAAGGCCATCCATTCTGACTGCAAACTTGCACACATAGCGCACGTACACCAAAATGGTAATGAATATTGATATTTTTCAAGGTATCCTATTGAAGTTGGAAATTCCAGCATCATGACAACACTAAAATGAACTATTCATTTCTTTGACCAACTTTCTTTTATTTAAATAAATCTGTTGCCTTACAGAAAATACTGCATAAATAAAATTAGCTACATGCTTATTAGCATGGCTATTATTAAGATAAAGGACATTTAAACGTACAAATGATGCCAAAAACTATAAAATTTTAGTTAAAGTTGTAGTGAAACATCCGTTCTGACTGCAAACTGGTATCGAATATCAATATTTTTCAAAGTATCGCACCGAAGTTAGAAATTCCAGCATCGTGACAACACTAAAATGAAATATTCATTTCTATGGCCAACATTCTTTTATATAAATATCGCCTTACAGATAATATTGTTTAAATAAAATTAGGAACACTTCTTTCAATACTCACTGACCTAAACTGAAGTGTTACCAGAACATTTAACATCAATTAAATATAAAGTTTTTATAGTGTAAAAAGTAGATATGCACCGATATGGAAATCGATAACCAATAACTCCTATATTTAGTGGCACATAGCCGATATTTTGGCTAATAAATATGAATATTCATTGGTTGATTGTAAACACAAAAGACAAAAAATTGATTTTATTTTAAAACTTTAACTTTTTAATGTTTTTAAACTGATTTCAATACTTTTTAAATAAACTAGTCAAAAATATCGACATATCGATAAATATCGATACAAAAAAATTAAAAATGATACAATCTTGCAGTTGGTTAGCATTGATTATGGTTTTGCTCTCTCACACTCACTCTTCTCACCAGTGGGGAGAGAAGTCAATAATAATAATAATATTAAGAGTTTAACACTTTTGTTTTAATTAGAAAATAAGAAGACATTTAGTTAATTTAGTTTTTTTTTTGTAATTTTTTGCCTTTTGGACTTACAGAACTTCTGACGTACCTGATATAAGCATTATATGGTTCAGTTATTTTTTTCCCTTATTACTTTATTTGTATAATTTAGTATTGTGGAATTTGTTCCCCACAGTATCGAAAATGGTATCGAATATCAATATTTTTCAAGGTACTGTATCAAATATTAGTATGTAGCGCACATACTTCAAAATGGTATTGAATATCCAAAGTGGTATCAAATATCGATATTTTTCAAAGTATTGTATCAAATATCGGTATGTAGCGCACATACACCAAAATGGTATTGAATATACAAAATGGTATTAAATATCGATATTTTTCAAAGTAGCGTATCGAATATTGGTTTGTATCGCACATACTTCAAAATGGTATTGAATAGCCAAAATAGTATAAAATATGGATATTTTTCAAGGTATTGTATCAAATATCGGTATGTAGCACACGTACACCAAAATGATATTGAATATCAAAAATGCTATCGAATATCGATATTTTTCAAGGTATTGTATCGAACATTGGTATGTAGCGCACATACATCAAAATGGTATTGAATATCCAAAATGGTATTGAATATCGATATTTTTCAAGGTATCATAACGAATATCGGTATATAGCGAGCATACACCAAAATGTTATTGAATATCCAAAATAGTATCGAATATCTATATTTTTCAAGGTATCAACAAATATCGGTATATAGCGCACATATACCAAAATGCTATCGAATGTCCAAAATGACAATGATTGTCAATATTTTTTCAAGGTATCATATGGAAGTTGGAAATTCCAGTATCGTGACACTAAAACGAACTATTAATTTCTATGGTCAACTTTCTTTTATATAAATAAATCTATTGCCTTACAGAAAATACTGCTTAAATAAAATTGAGAACACTTCCTTCAGTTCTCATTGTTAGCTAGTTGCTTATTAGCATGTGTATTATTAAGATATAGGACTTTTAATTGTACAAATCTTGCCAAAAACAATACATTCTAGTTAAAGTTGTTGGAAAGTTGTAGTAAAGTAAAGCCTCCATTCTGACTGCAAACTGGCACACGTAGCGCACGTACACCATGTAGGGATCAAGGGGGCTCTCTGTGCGATCCAAACTATCCCTTGAATACTTAAAAAGAAACGTGCTTAAATTGAGCATGTGTGCACTTGTGGACACTCTTTTAATTCAAGGCAACTTTAATTAAGTTTGTCCACAAGCTGAGCTTTTACACACCACTAATAGCAGTGGGTGTTCAGCGTTTCGACCAATAACACACCAGGAGCACCTCGACCCTGCCAGGAGTCTGAGACCAAACAAAAGAGCTTCTGTATGGGAGAAAAAGAGCAGCATGCAGTCATGTAAACCAACATACACACACACAAACACACATACACGTGCTTACACACACTTGTACAGCTATCTTTATGGGGACTTCCCACAGACGTACTGATTTCTATACTGTACAGACTGTATATTCTATCCCCCTACCTCAATCCAACCCTCTCAAGAAACTATCTGGCGTTATAATTTACTGGTATTGCTATACTTGTGGAGACATTTGGTCTACAGTAATACAGGTAAACACACACACACACACACGTGCACACACATTTATGCACACACACTTGCTGGCACATACACACACACACCCAGTCACTCACAAACCCACAGACTCATAATCCCCCATCCCCCCAACACACACGCACACACGCACACACACAAACACACACTAACACAAACACACACTCACACAAACACACACTCAAACAAAAACACATACACACACAAACGCACACAGAATCTCACACACTTACAGATTGACCCACACAAACACATGCACACACACAAACCCACATACTTACAAACAAACACACACAAACACACACACACACACACACACACACACACACACACATACACACACACACATACACACACACGCACACACACTCACAAACACAAAATGCTTCCAATAGGTCTTCTGCAGTATTTGTGATGCAATTCAACAAGTGGTTCATCAAAATCTACCTTCTGTCACTTTTCCAAATTTTCAACTAGAAGTCCAGTTATTATTTGTTGCTCTTACAACTGGGATTGACAAGGTAGTGTACAAATTTAGGGCAAATTTTAGATTTTATGCACAATATATCAGTATCAGAATGTGAATGTCAAAGGTCAATTCTAACACACGCAACTTATTATTATCGTACAAATTTTGAGCACTTGCCGTTTCATCACTATAGTCATCCGTGTTAAATTTGTGCCAGGTCAAGTTAAAATGGCTTTTCAAGATCTGGCCATGTGGTGAACACTGCCAGTGAAGAAAAAAAAAAATCAGAAAAAAGGCATATCGCTCTCCCGCATCTTTTTAATGAGGAACAAACAGAACCAGATGTCTGAAACAGTGGGAGATCTGGAGCATGTGCTCGTCAAATTATGACAAAATATCTCTGAAATGCTCAGAAATGAAGAATGCTAGCGAGTGTCAGTGTTTGTATGTGCCTGTGTGTCGTGTACTGTATTTATATATAGTTAAAAGATATACTGTAGTTCCATATAATTATCATCTATATCAGTCCCTCCAGGATTTTGCAGGGACATTTATATATGGGGGAAATAAGTATTGAACATATCATCATTTTTCTAAAGGTGCTGTTTCTAAAGGTGCTGTTGACTTAAAATTTACCTTGAATGTTGGTAACAACTAAAGAAATCTATATATGTAAAGAAAACAAAACTAATTAGTTTACAAATGAAGTTATGTGTAATAAAATGAAAGGACGCAGGGAAAAAGTATCAGGGTTCATTTGTTTTTACTACTAAAATTCCATGACTTTTCCAAGACTTTTCCAGAACTTTCAAGTACATTTTCATGACCTATTGATTCACGTAATGTCTATGTATACTGTATATGGTAAATGACGTTCACATTTATTACAGCATATCATAGAACATGCAACAATCTATTTTGTTTAAATTTGTGTTTATATCTATGTAAAATAGATTTAGATAATGCTTAAACAGTATGAACAATGTGAGAGCACGTTTTTGGCCAAGGACAGAAAAGAAGTAAAGACAACTAACCTATATTCAAGTTAGGGCTGCACAATATATGGTTTCAGCATCGATATCGTAACGTGTGCATCTGCAATAGTCTCATCGCAGGATATGCAATGTTGGGATTATAGTTTAATATAGAGTTTAATCATAATGGAGTAAAAGTGTATCATCTGCATGCATTTTTAAAGAGATAGTTCACCCAAAAATTACTTAACATTTTCATTGCACCCTTCACTTGTTTCAAACATCCTTTTTTTTAAATCAACACAAAGATAATATAATTTAATAACTCCAATAGTATTGAAACAAGTGCAGTGTGAGTAAATAGTGAGTACATTTTAATCTTATAGTAAACTGTCCCCTTAAGGCCTGTGACTGTGTGAACATTTCAATATTTCACATTTTAAAACATCAGGCCACAAGAATTCAATAATATACAATGAAGACTGTGCAGTGTTAATTATTCAATATCTGTACCAAAATAGTGAATACCTGAAAACTATGCTTCACTTTTATCTTTACTATATTTTATATCTATGCTTGTAATTTATTTGTTATATATAATTGGAGATTTACTCCCCTACAAAATCCCCCCAATCAATCCAAACAAACCTGTTAAATCATCTGGTGAAATTGTATTCACATCACAATATACATCACAGAAATACAAAATATGGTAATGTCAGATTTCTCCAATATCGCGCAGCCCTAATTCAAGTATACAGATATTTGTTAAACTAATTTCCATGACTTTTACCGAATCTTTTCTAGGCCTGGAAAATGCCATGTCAAAATTCCATGACTTTTCCAGGTTTTCCATGACCGTATGAACCCTGAGTATTGAACACATGAAGAAAGGGAGGTGTAGAAAGGCAGTGAAAGCCCAGACAGCAGCTGAAAAGTTCTCTCTCAGTAGTTCTTCAGCAACCCTCTGCCCTTCCTCAGTGTAAATGAGTATTAGCTGCTTTAGTCCAACAGACATCCATATAGTCTTAGAATTACAATCATTACAATCATTTCATCACAGTCATAGAAAATTATTGATCTATATTCTGCTATATACAGTTGAAGTCAGAATTATTAGCCCCCTTTTTTTTCTTTTTTAAATATTTCCCAAATGATGTTTAACAGAGCAAGGAAATTTTCATAATATGCCTGATAATATTTTTTTCTTCTGGAAAAAGTCGTATTTGTTTTATTTCGGCTAGAATAAAAGCAGCTTTTAATTGTTTTAAAAACATTTTAAGGACAAAATTATTAGCCTCTTTAAGCTAACTTTTATTGCGATAGCCTAGAGAACAAACCATTGTTATACAATAACTTGCCTAGTTAATCTAATTAACCTAGTTAAGCCTTTAAATGTCACTTTAAGCTGTATAGAAGTGTGTTGAAAAATATCTAGTCAAATATTATTTACTGTCATCATGGCAAAGATAAAATAAATCAGTTATTAGAGATGACTTATTAAAACTATTATGTTTAGAAATGTGTTGAAAAAATCTTCTCTCCATTAAACAGAAATTGGGGGGGGAAAACCCCCGAGGGCTAATAATTCAGGGGGACTAATAATTCTGACTTCAGCTGTACTTATAATACACTTATGCCCTCGGTATAACTGGAAAAGGCCCTTTTTTATTGTTGAGTTGAGATTTTACATGAAGCAAATCTTTTCAAATAAAAATGAATAATAAAAAAATTGTTTAAATCGCAAATGTGAATTAGCTGCGTTTCCATCAATTTATTAGAGTGGCTCAGTGTAGTATTGGTAACCTAGCAACCATCAGTAAACAAGGCAAATATAATGCCGTCATGTTGGTGTAATAATCACTACATCAGAGTTTATTTCGCAAATGTGTTTCCATCTCCCATTATTTTCCAAAACCATCTCCATCCAAAATAAAACCTTTTTTTTTAGAATAAAGGGTTTTAAGGGAAAACCCGCTAGTGTTTTATTTCTAACCCAAAGCACCTCTGTACGCTCTGTTGAATGAGTGTGAGATCTGGATACGTGCCTCACCAAGGGCTTTCTCACAAGGCTTTTACTAAACCATGCTCAAAAGAGCGTATCGCTCACTGCTGGAGGGGAAGTTGAACATTTGCTTCTGGGATTTGCCTGATAAGAGTAGGAGTGGGACATTCGTGTTACTCTGCGACAGCTGATAATGTGTCCGCTTATGTTTTAACACTAGTCCCACGACTACCACTGACATTATTAGCACACTTACAGCTTAACCTTGATGCAGTCCCAATATTTGAAAGATTTAACTTTAAATAAATTAACCATGTTAACCAATAAATTAGCCATGTCCAGACCAAAACATGTCTAATGCCACAGGGTTGAATTAATAAGCATTTTATAGGTTATACGTTATTTATACTTTGTGATATAAATAGCTTTACATCTATTATTACATATTTATTTATATAAAAAATTTTTTGATGTAATGTAATGTTTAATTAAAATGTAATAACTGGACATTTAGCTCTGTGATTGGATGTTGAGATGTTGACGTTGCTCTCAAAAGTAAAGTCACTGTATATTGTATTGCTCCAACACAAAAACTCATCCAAATACAGTAAATGTGACGATATTTTTACAGTCAGTATGAAAGACTACTGCTTGTGTTTTATAGTGATATTGTGAATTCAAACTAAATTAATGTTTTATGATTATGTTTATACTTCAGTTATATTATGCCAGAATTCAATCATTCAGATTATCATTGTTTTTCTAATTATTAGTGTTTAAACCAGGGCTATTCAATTGGCAGCCCGCAGGCCGAACCCGGCCCCCGAGGCAATTTATTCCGGCCCTCAAAATAGTGTGACCAAGACATCAAAAAATAATTTAGTTCAGTTGAAAAACGGACGCTATAGTTATGAAGTGATGTGCGTCTGTTCAATACAGCACAAGAAGTCTACGCAGAGCGTGAGTCATCTGACATTAAGCAAGTGGCGCAGGCAGACGAAAACATTTGGATATGTTTGTAGAAAAGTCATTTTGCTTTTATTCATTACGGTTAACTAATCGCAAAGGCTTCTTAATGCCGCGTTTCTGTTGCACGGAACAAAACTGCTGCAACTAAATAAAGTTATGCCACCTGTGTGCTAGTTTAAAGTTCCGAGCTCATAGCGAGGCTAATACGCACACACATTGGATTAACTATAGCAGTGGGCTGTTCACATATTGCGTCTTTTCCTTACGCAAGTTCATTATTTCCAGTGAACATGTGCGCATATTGGGAGCGGTGCGTGCACAGCTTGTAGAGCTGACCGACGCACTCGCGCCCTCCAGGTGCACACATTAAAAATGATCTCAAGCTGTAGTGGTGAGAGTTGTGCGTAGGGATGGGTATCATTAGGGTATTACTACTTTTATTGATACCACTTATCGGTTCGGTACTTTAACGGTTCTCTTATCGGTACTTTTTGTATGGTTTTTTTCATAAAAAAATAAATAAATAAAAATTGAACAGAATTAACAACACTTTGTTTTACTATTACATTTTTTATGTAAAGTAAAATGAAACCAATAAATGTAAAACAAATTAAAAAAAATCCTGTAAAAAGATTGTACAAAAGTTTAAAGGAAAATTACTTTTAACCATTCTTCTGGAGAAAAATCTACATGTTTGACTGTCGGGATCTTTCTTGGTTTATTGTGCTCCCTGCAGTTGAAAATACTCTCTTTGAGTTGCAAAATGCATTAAGAAATAATGTTTAGGATTTTTCATTAACGCATTCACATAAATGAGTTAACAGTGTTTTGGGAGTTAACTGTGTTTTTAATACAGTTTTGGAGCATCTTGCAATGTAAAAATAAGCATTTTTTTTTTATAATTTCTTAAGAAGCATAATTTATTATTAGGCTATTCATAGGCTATATTTGTAAATACAGCTGATGTAAAAGCATTTTTAATAGATTTATTTAGGCTATGCAGAAAAAATACTGTTTTCATTGTAATCGAATGTGTGTGTTTATTTAACTATTAATGTTATACTAATTTAGGTGATTGACTGCTGGCATAACAATGTGGATGATGTAACGTTACCGTTAGTAGCTAAGCAGTCAAAACGTTTCATTACTTTTCATTGCAGTTAATGCACTTTTGAAAGAGACTTTCATTTAGCCAGATTGCTTGCGTTTCCTCTTATACAAGAAAACACCTTGTGTTTGTTGCAATGGACACTCTCGCTGTCCACTCGGGAAATACAACATATTTGGTTCACTTTTTGGTACACTCACTTTACAAGCTGAGTGTGCACGCAAGTCTGTGTCACGAGCTATGTGTGTGTGCTTAGCGTGAGCCTCCACTGAGTGCGCGCGTACAGCTAAGTAATGTGAAGGCTTTTATACTTGATGTGCTCGACGGAAACACAAGCATTTCTCATGTGAGATTGCCAACTGTGCAGACGAATGTCAAATATGGCAAATAAGAAAAGGTTGGTCAGTTAAATTATGCTACTGTAAGTAATGTTTATTCAGCAATAATTCTCCAGTACTGATAGCAGAACCGTTAACGTCAGAGCTTATCCATACTTTGGTCTTTTATAATTTAGCACCGATAAAGTACTGAGTTTCGGTACCCATCCCTAGTTATGCGTGGCTTTCAGTGCAATGTAAACAAAAGATACGTTAGACGAATTATTATAAATTATTTAAATGATTATGCATGTATGAACGCAAATAATAACAACAGTTCATTTAAATTCTTAGCTAATAAATTAACATTAGACAAATACTAATTTTATTTATTCTTATTTATTTATTCATTGTTCTGTTATTTATTTTTATTGCAAAATTATCACTCATGTTTAAATCAAAAACGTATTCATTTATTTTTAAGTCCAAAGAGAGAAATGGACTATTGTTTGTATTTATTAACAATTTGTGCTGTATTTGGTTACTAGTGGTGTTTTGAATTTAATAAACGCATAATAATCATGATAACCATGAAACCATGAATATTCTTCAGACTATAACCGTACAACCCAAAATCTATAATCATTGCTTCCCTAATTGTTACACAGTTTAAAACTTAACACATGAATGTGTCTGAATGTAGAAGAAGCCTACTGGAGCAATGCACTGATTTTGTTGTGCTTTGAAATACAACCAACGTGGAAAAGGCCAACATGGGTGTCTTGAGGAGCAAAAATACAGCATTTGGGCTCCTATATTGCTGTGTCATCACTTATATTGCAAGTTATATCTCTCCAGCCCCTCATTTGGGATGCTTTTCATGAACTGGCCCCCATGACAAACTAATTGAATAGCCCTGGTTTACACTTTGCATATTAATGTTATTAATGTTCTTATTTTGTGAGACTGTGAACACATACCTGACCTGTATTCCCCTGAAGTGTGATGTTTGTGTATGGTCGGGAGGGGGGGGGGTCCAATTTCACTACATGACAGTGTATTTGATTACATGAAAATGTATGTGACAAATAAAGGCCTTTGATTGATTGATTGATTGATTGACTGATTGATTGATTGATATTTAGTGTAATTGTTTAATGATTGAATAGTTATCATTCATAAAACAAAAATTCATTTATTCATAACTAAAATCCTCACATTTCTAGGTCTGAAAACATAAGTCAAGTTGAATAAGCTTAACTGGTGCTTATTCACTACAAGTGGAAATGTCCTAGATACTATAATATATTTATCCTTTAGGAGTTGGTTTACTTTTACAGTGGTAAAGCTACAAGACAATAATGACAATAATTCTGCATCAAGTCACAATGCAAGGGGACGAACAGACATACAGTAGTTAACATTTAAGTGTACATTTAAAGGTACAGTTTACACACAATTTCATGACCCTAGTTTTTCCAAACCTTTATGGGTTTCTTATTTTATTCAACATAAAAAAAGATATTTTGAAGAATGTTAGAAACTGGTAACCATTGACTTCCATAGCAGGAAATACAAATACTTTTCGTTACCGTTTTTTATCTTCTTTTGTGTTCAACAGAAAACAAAAAGGAGTAAAGGGTCATTAAATAATGACAGAATTTCCAGCTTTGGGTGAACTATCCCTTTAAGACATAATAGACACTATATAGGCACAGACTTTATATAGACACCTACCATTACCGCAGCAATGTCTTCAGGGTTGTCGCCATCCAGGTCAAATTTGAAGGTGACCATCTTATCATTATGAGTCTGTAGCTGACATTCAACCACCCGGTCCACTTTATCAGACATCTGTGGATAACAACACACACACACACTGTGGTCAGGAAACATATTCGTGCATTTATCTTTCCAAAATTATTTATGCATAATAGCCTAAATTAAAGTAAATTGAGCTAAAATTCTCTTTGAGAGCGCCATATGTGTGTATGTGCGAGTTTGCATTGGTCATGCTCTGAGCTGATTGTGTTTGACTGTGTTTACTGTTTATCTCTTGAGCCCTTTGAACGCTAATCAATGCAAGCCCGAAGGGTCTCCATAAAACAAATGAGCGAGGACATACCGTACCCACACAGAGGATGATCACACGTGGACAAAAGCTAAACATCTTGAATTCACATGCGATATCATTATGAGCTGAAGCCATCTGCACTGCTAACACTATTCATTTGTCTCTATTATCTTCTTAAGGATTTACAGAAGTAATAGAACGGACTGGTGAGTGGTTGCATCATTAATTCCTATTAATTCAATTTAATTTATTTGTTTATTTGGACCGATAAATATTGTGGAAAGAAAGCTAAAAACCATTACACAGTCCCTCCTCATCATACACAGTTGCGGGTGGCTCGGTGCTGCCCCTTACTCGGTGGAGCGGGCTGTGGAGGTGGAGCAGGTCTTGAAAGCACAGGTGGACACCCTCAACGAGGAGCTGTCAAAGTGCATGGGCTCGTGGGAGGAGCAGTTTTTGTAGCCCGTCTGTAGATGACCTCCCATCACACTTGACTGCTTTTTCACCACTGAGAACTCCTTGGTAAAGTCCCGGTGATGTTTCTGAACAGGTTTCTGAACCTTGAGATATGGGTGCGTTAAGCACCCATAAAAAAAGCAGTCAAGTGTGATGGGAGAGGTCATCTACAGGCGGGCTTGGAAAACTGCTCCTCCCGCGAGCCCATCCACTTCAACAGCTCCTTGATGAGGATGTCCACCTGTGCATTCAAGACCTGCTCCACCGAGTAAGGGGCACAAGACGCCCCCCGGGCGCCCTTAAGTCAGGTAAGCGGACTGCAAAGCCACCTTGAGACCGGCCACCCAGAGAAGGGACCTGCTCTTTCCTCTGTAGAGGGCCAGGGAATTCCATCTACAAAAATCAACATCACGCTGCTGGCCTCTCTCCGGGTGTGCAAATGGAAGATCATGTAAAGGGAAATATTGCTCTGTTATTATGATGAGGAACTGTGTAATGGTCTTGAGTTTTCTTTCCCTGATTATAGAATTGTTGTGAAGTGTATCTCTTTTTAATAAAAAAAAACTAAATATACATCTAAAAAATATATATTGTTGGTGATTGGATGGATGTTGGACTAATTGGATAGATTTACGTGGACAGAGGAAAATTAAGACCTGTTTAAAATGACCTACAACACAATATTTCAGTGAATTTAAGAGTTTTTAAGACCTAAAATTTTGCTTTTGAATTTTAAGTCAATTTAAGACCCCGCGGACACCCTGGCATCATCAGATTATGTGACAAAATTCCCATACCAGCAACCCTGCTCTTTAACATATCATCATCTCAAATGAATCGATCATTATGTTGAGCACTTGCTAGGAGGATGTTTATGTGACGGGATGAAATCTTGAATTTTTCTCACCCCTGTAATGCGCAGGCGAGACCGTGTTCTCCTCCTAAACAGCTTCCCTGCTGTGCGTCTGGCAGCAGCTTTACTGCCTCGCTCCGACTGTCCCTCATAGCCATCGCTCAAGCCTGACGTCACATCTGAAGCATAACTGTAAACATAAATATAAGACAGGGACAGACAAAACATTGTATGTCATTCTGTGGCAATCAATTTGTTAATTAATTAAGTTCAACCAACTGCATTTAATATTAATTTAAACTATTATACACTGTCCTTCAACTGAAAAATAAACAATTAAGTGTCTGAAAACATTTCAGTAAGTGTATTACGTCCATAACAGGGAAAGTTTATCTTCTTCTACTTTTTCTTTTTAAAGTAAAGACTCCTGGACAGCAAAATGTATTTTTAACTGCACTGATTTGTGGAAATCCAATACCACGGCCAAAGAAACAGAACTACTCGTGGACGTAGTATTTGCATTGGCTTTGTCTTTACTGAAGTTCCACACACAGTTGGAGGCCGTGTTTGACTTGGGCCCGTAGGGATGCAGAGTCCATTCTGAGCTTGTTTCTGTAAGCTAATTGTTTCTCCTAGGTCTTTTACCAACACAAGCCTCTGTTTTATCCAAACACTGGGCTTCCTACGAGGCCCACAACCCTTTATAGCCAGTCTACCGCTTGGCAATCTTTGGCTCTTTTAAAAGATTTCAGGCTGTTGAGGAACATCAAGTTCTTATGAGTGGAAAACGATGTTGTAATGGTGAGCATTTGTTAGGGATGGTGTCCAAGAGCCCTGTGGTGTATAAACAGTATCCTATAGGACATAAAGCATGTGTTTTTTTGTTACGAAAGATGTGAGGAGGGATGAAAACACGGGCCCTACTGAGCACAAAGTCAGAAGTACATCTGGCACATAATATAATACATATTAATAAACCATTACCTATAACTTTTGCCTCAATAAACTACTAGGTTGATGCTAATTAATAGTATTAAGGTAGAAGTTGGGTTCAGCTAATGTGTAGGATTAGGAATGCATGCAGAATATGTGCTTTATAAGTACTAATAAACAGACAAAAGCTTAATAATAGACATGCTAAAAAGCAACTAGTCTGTATGTACAAACCTACAAACTGGGAGTGACATTTGAATGAATATGTAAATATGAGTGCAAAGTATGTGTTAAAGTAACTTTTAATTTGAGTTACAACATTAATTTCTACTCTAAAACAGCTCATGTTTTGAGTCACCTCTGACCTTGTCAGATTGAACCATTTAGGGCCCTATCATACACCCGGCGCAATAAGGTGCAAGACGTGTTTGGATCGATTTGCAGGGCTTAATTTGTGCCAGAACACACCGGATCTGGATATTGTCTGTTTATTAGTAATTATAAAGCACATATTCTGCTAGCTAGTCACACCATACTACCTCCCTATACACTATGACACTTTATCACTTTATCAACATGTTTACAAGCCTTTTTGCACTATATATTGTTTACATCTGCACAACTCTGGTTTGCACTCTGGTTTGCACTCATTGCCATATGCCCTTAACTGTATTTGTATTGCTCATAAAATTATTTTTTTACATAAATTTTTAGATTAGAGTACATCTTATGTATATATATATTTTTTTAATGCGTATATTTTTTAGACTACATTCTATAATTGTATTTATTGTATATTCTTTTTACAGCTCTACTTTTTGTATTTTTGTATTAATATTATATGTTAGGCACCTAGGGTCTGAGAGTAACAGAATTTCGATTCTCTGTATGTCCTGTACATGTGGTTAAGATGACAATAAAGCTGACTTTGACTTGATCCGAATCCGGCACCTCTGCAATCTGATCGGGCACCTCATTTTACAGATCCCCTCCTCAACCGCCCTCCTCCCCCGTCCGCTGTTCACTTTCACTTTCTTCAGCGACTCCCCATCCCTTTTCACTTCCGTCCACGACACCCCTGTCCTGCTCACTTTCATCTGTAAAATGCCTCTGCCATCCACCGCACCATCAACAACCCTCTCCCCTCCATCATAGGGTAACATGCCGGATCCGTTACCCCTCTCTGATACGGGACCTCACAATTCACAAATTAAGCACTGGCGATTTGTTGCTATTTTCAGACCAGAGCAACCCTAATTTTCACGTTTTGCATCACGTTGTTTAAATAGCAAATCCATTTGTGCCAAAAAGGAGGTGTGTTAAGGCGCATTGTTGGTGTGATGCTATTTTGAAGAACCGAAATAGACCGCGCACTATTGACCAACTAACAGCTGCTCTAAAGTCCAGCGCAGAAGCGTTACCGATGTCACAAATACCTTTACATACAGTATGAAAACAATTAAAGCATTAAAATGTAAAAAAAATAATGATTATTTTCTACATAAATATAAAAACCACTGCCATCATCCCTTCTTCACCTCTGGGAGCTTTTTTCAGTTAATTCATGACAATCTGCTTTTGTATAATGTTATTATTATTATTAGCAGTATTATTTATTATATGCATATTTATATTTGTTTTAATAAAAACTAGTTTAGATTTGTCCACCTGTGGGGTTTTGGAGACGTCTGCATCACCATATGGGGTATAAGAACAGGACGTTTGTTTGGATATAACAGTTGTTTGACCACACTTCATTATTATTGTTCATTTATTCGTTTGCTGGAAATTAGAACTGAATTTAGAAATAGTTTTGAAAAAAATCGTTGTGCTTAACAAACGAAATTAAATACATAGGCTAATGGGTGCGTAGGAGTCATATTTAACTGTTTGTTTAATAGATTTATATAATTTTTTCCTGGAAATGATTTATTTACGATAATTTTGTGTTTGATCATTGGTCTAACCCAGGAGTCACCAATCTCGGTAATGGAGGGCCGGTGTCCCTGCAGGGTTTAGCTCCAACTTGCCTCAACACACCTGCCTGGATGTTTCAAGTATACCCAGTAAGACCTTGATTAGCTTGTTCAGTTGTGTTTGATTAAGGTTGAAGCTAAAATCTGCAGGACACCAGCCCTCCAGGAACAAGTTTGGTGACCCCTGGTCTAACCGATCATGTGAATAAGTGGCTCCTCCTCCGTCACATGACGCTACAGCGCGTAAGTGCATATGAGAACGGACTGGCATTGTTTGTGTTAGCAGAGCGGGAGCAGAACGAGAGGTGGGGAGAGCAACTGTTTCAATCACATTGTACCTGTATGTTTTATTTTTAGCACCTTGAAAGTTATGCTTGTTGTATTGGAAATTAAACCGAAGATGGCGATTCATAAACCAGGTAATTCTTTGATTTAACAGCATCTCCATGCGTGCTTAATGTTCATGTAATCTGAAGACTCCCCTGCTAAGCAAGAGGCTATCATAAAAACATTAGCCGCTACAGGATGTCTTCAGTGGAGTGAGACAACACCGTTTCCTTATCCACGAAAGTAAAGGAGTAAAGAGTAAAAGTAAAGTAAAGAGAAAGTAAAAAGGCCGAATGGAGGAGGCTCGTTCTTTATCATCAAGCTGCAGATGCTCTGTTTAACTGTTTTCTTGCTAGTGAAGCATTCAGTTTTTCTACTTAAAGTTTGCCATTTAAATAGCAAATGCGCATGGTGCATTTAAAGGGAATATGAGATGAGACTCTGATTGGTTTAATGCACATTAAACTAAAAAAACACATCCATAACTCATTAAGAGAATAAGCACAACCCTGTTAGACCATGCACCGGGGCTCAGAGCGTATTTTTCCATCCTTAAAATAGCAAAAGTGGATTCAGACATGCCCTTAATGCTTGTGCGCCATGCACTTTAGACTTTGCGCCTAGATCGTTAAAATAGAGCCCTTAATGTCAAAGTATGCAGAGCCCCAGAGCTACACCAGCTTATTATATCAGCATAGACCAATGAGAGTTTAATAATGTTAACCCTTGTGTACTGTTCAAATTTACTACCCTTTCATTATGTGGGTGGCTGTTTTTGCCCCATTGACCTCCATTATAATCACATTTTTTGATTGTACAGCCATGACAGTATATAACCATACATTCTTGATTGTTGGTGGTTTTTCCTATTGGGAAGAGGTCAAATTTGTAATTGGGGTCAAAACAGCCACCAACGAAACAAAAGGGTAGTAAATTTTAAAACCATTTTCTCAAAATATATGTCCAAATAATAGGGGTAAAACGGATCACTGTTAATCCGTGATCTGTACGGATAACAACTCACGGTTCGGAACGCACGTGACCCGCGGATTATTATTATTATTTTTTTAACTTGACAGTTAATCCAACATTTATAACCACTGCAGAGAGATGGCCTCCCGCGTCATTAAAATCGCGTGCATAAAAGCATTTAGGCTTTCCTGTAAGATATAATAATGACAGGAAAAGTTGTGATGGGACCAGGGTTTAATTTGTGCTGGAACATTCCGGATCCGGCACCTCTGAAATCTGATCCGGCACCTCATTTTACAGATCCCCCTCCTCAACCGCTCTCCTACCCGTCCGCTGTTCACTTTCTTCCGCGACTCCCCAACCCTCTTCACTTTCGTCTGCGACACCTCCGCCCCGCTCACTTCCATCTACGACAGTCCTCCGCCATCCACCGCCCCAACAACCCCAAAGTCCCCCCAAAATCACTGCTTAATGAAACATGACGCTGGTGAATTTGACGCTGGTAAAAGCAATTACATTGTGTAACCAACAGATGGCGACAAACAACCATCAAAATGATGTGACTGAATAGGTTTTCAAAAATAATACATC
>CAIGQZ010004081.1:3994464-4006083 GCA_903798205.1 Danio tinwini
CCTCTTCACTTTCGTCTGCGACACCTCCGCCCCGCTCACTTCCATCTACGACAGTCCTCCGCCATCCACCGCCCCAACAACCCCAAAGTCCCCCCAAAATCACTGCTTAATGAAACATGACGCTGGTGAATTTGACGCTGGTAAAAGCAATTACATTGTGTAACCAACAGATGGCGACAAACAACCATCAAAATGATGTGACTGAATAGGTTTTCAAAAATAATACATCTACAGTATAATAAAACATGAAGTTTAATGTGTGAATTGTTGAATCAATAATTGAAGATAAAAATCATCTGTTGGACAAGATGTTAGATTTCTATATTTAGCATTATTAGCAACAGTAGATCATATTTCATATTGAATACATTTCTTTTTTCAGCTGGTTCTTTCTTGATTGTATTTTTTATTAACATTACAGGTTCTATGTTCTATTTGTTAAAAGCTGTGTTTTTTGCTGTAATATTTTTATATAAATGGAAAAAACGTTTTTGCTGATCCGAAAAATGGTCTGATCCGTGACTAAAAAAACGCAGTTTGATCCGAAATGCAGATTTGTGATCCGTCACACCACTACCAAATAACATGTCACACAATGAAAAGTTGTGGCCAAATTAAGACTCAAAATCACAGCAGAGTGGATGAAAACATCCCCAACAGCACACAAGGTTGTGCAAACCTCCAAATTCACTTCATTTTGGCCTAAATTTATATTTATAATGACGTCACAATATACACAAAGTATATTTGGAGCTTTGTGAAAATTTTACAGATGGAAGAATACCTGATGCACAAAGAAAGAAAGGATTTTACCTGTCCACAGGTGAGGAGAAAGGGCTGAGTGGTCCTCTTTCTGTTTTAGCAGACACGGCAATACTCTGAGGATACATTAAGAAACACAAGAAATAGGCTTTTAGTTACATAAAGTACTTATTAAATGGATAGTTGTACCCAAAATGAAAATGTACGCACTATTTACACACCCTCAAGTGTTTTCAAGCCTTATTCTGTTCAACACAAAAGAAGATATTTTGAAGAAAGCTAAAAACATACAACCATTGACTTGCATAGAAGGACAAACAAGAAGAAAGCAACTCAAACATGTTTGGAACAAGTTAAGGATGAGTAAATGACGACTGAATTATCATTTTTGGTTGAACTATCCCTTTAAGAACGTCCTGCTAATGTAAATTGGGTTTTAATTAATCACCTAAACTTAACTCGTCTATAAGTGCGACTAGGGCTGCGTTTAAAACTGCATACTTCCCTGCTATATAGTATGTGAAAAACAGCATGTGAGCCGAGTAGTATGTCTGCATTCATAGTATTGTAAAAACAGTATGCGAGAAGTACCCAGATGGCCTACTACTAGATTTTGTAGTGTGCATCCAATAGACGATATGCTATCCCATGATGCAATGCGAGAGAATACATAAATGGGAGTGAAGCAATGCAACTGACGCAGGTAGGTCATGTGATAATGGCAAAGTTTACACACTACATAACATACTTTTCTAAGGGTTGTGTAGTAAATTCACATTCAAATGTAGTGCCTACTTAAATAGTAGGCGACTTCGGACGCAGCCATAGTTTGTACGTATGTACTCACTGAAGGGAAACGGAGAGCTGGGATTGGTGGGCTGATAATGGGCGGAGCATCAGTGAGTGTGGTCTGCTGGGAGAGGCGGGTTGGAGAATAGCTAACGTTGCCTGTTGAAGCCTCGGTACAATCCTGTGATCCAGATGGACTGAGATATTCATCAGTCTCGCAGTCGGCTGGAGAAAAACAAAGAGAAACAGACAAAGAGAAACAGGGTGAGCAGTCACACTAGTGAGTATTTCCAAAGTCCCTTTAAAGCAAGTAATTTCACTTAATGGCCATCTTTGAAATGTACGCTCGGGCATTCTGTTTCAATGGAGAAACATTGAATTCTCCAAAACTGCTTGCCAAGATTACGATTAACTTTCATATTAGGAATTGCCAATTAAACGAAACAACAACTGTCTCTTTAGTTTCATATCTGAATGTTCAAAACACACAAAATCTGCAGAAACATGCATCTAATCTGAGCCCCTCCCCCGGACAATCATCAGTCTAAAGCCGAACGATTATTGGCTCCTGCACTAGAAGGCGGAACTTCATTCGCCATATTGACCGTTACACTTTTCCCCATTCAAAACTATACGAGTGACATGTCTTGTATATTCTATAGTTTGGTATTCTTTACTTGCTAAAATTGTATTTACTTTATTACTAGGTGTTAAATGCTTGATTCTGATTGGTTGATGATAATTCTAAGGTGTGACATTATTTTCAGGTAATCGCACGGCTAAAGTAGTTCTGGCAGGTTTTGCACACAATACAATTCCATATCACTACACCGAACAAGTACTGGACCTTTGTCAGTGAGAGGGGGTCTTTCGAACCACCCAAACCCGCCCTGGCTACAGGCCTGCACACCCACATTTTGGTATTATTTAAAACACAATTGTGTTTAAAGTCTACAAAGTGTATTTAAGTTTGTATTGGTTAGTACAGTTACTCTAAATGGATACAAAATAAATTCTAAATGTATAAAAATGACAAATAAAAATAGATAAAGGTGGCTCGGTGGTTAGCCTCACAGCAAGAAGGTGGCTGGGTCGAGCCCCAGCTAGGTCAGTTGGCATTTCTGTGTGGAGTTTGCATGTTCTCCCTGTGTTGGCATGGGTTTCCTCCGGATGCTCCCGTTTCCCTCACAAGTCCAAAGACATGTGGTATATGTGAATTGGGTAGGCTAAATTGTCCGTAGTGTATGTGTGTGAATTAGTGTGTATGGGTGTTTCCCAGTGATGGGTTGCAACTGAAAGGGCATCCGCTGTGTAAAACATATGCTGGATAAGTAAGTGGTTCATTCCGCTGTGGCGACCCCGGATTAATAAAGTGACTAAGCCGAAAAGAAAATAAATGAATGAATAAAAATAGATTAAGGCGGCACGATGGCTCAGTGGTTAGTACTGTTGCCTCACAGCAAGAAGGTCGCTGGTTCGAGTCCCAGCTAAGCCAGTCGGCATTTCTGTGTGGAGTTTGCATGTTCTCCTCGTGTTGGCATGGGTTTCCTCCGGGTGCTCCGGCTTCCCCCACAGTCTAAACACATGCGCTATGGGTGAATTGGATGAACTGGCCGTAGTGTATGAGTGTGTGTGAGTAATTGTGAGAATTTTTGCAGCTGGAAAGGCATCCGCTATGTAAAACATATGCTGGAATAGTTGGCGGTTCATTCCGCTGTGGCAAGCTAAATCAGAGCCAAAGGAAAATAAATATAAAAATTAATAAATGTAGATAATAACTATAATAGTTTCATAATTATACTACAAAACACTGCAATATCTTTAACAATGTAAAAGTAAATATCTCCTGTATTTCTTTCCTTTCTCCTCCAAATACTGTAGAAATATGGTATTAAAATCTGTTGTTTAAAGAAACGTATACACATGTAAAAGGTTTGAATCGGAATTTGTGTGCCAATGTAAAAAATTTAATAAAGAATCATAATAAAAAAATAATAATACAGTAAATCTACTGTTTCACATTACAGCGTCCATCATTTTCCACAGTTTCCACTCCAAAGTGTAGCCTCACCCTCCCTGATGCGCATACACACAGTTGCTATTAAAAAGAGTTTATTTGTGGAAGTCAGTTGACTGTGTCGTGCTGTTTTCAGGAGAGCTGCTGGACTTAACGCGGCGTGAAAGAAACATTGACTAAGATTTAGGGCACTGCGCAGTATAGTTTACATGAGGCTCACTGGACGTCTTGAACCTGCTGATCTACTGTTAAAACAGAGGTTACCTAACATCGCCCTGCCTGCTGTAATACTGCTTTACAATAACAAAGAGTCATGAAACTTGAAAAATATGACTGTGTAAATTTGATGGGGGGCAGCAAGGTGGCTCAGGGGTAACACTGTCGCCTCACAGCAATAAGATCGCTGGTTCAAGTCCCGGCTGAGCCAAGAGGCATTTCCAGTTTCCCCCCCACAATCCAAATCCAAATGATTTTCTGAACCCTCAGATTCCAGATTTTCAAATAGTTGTATCTCGACCAAATAATACCCTATCCTAATAATCAGTGCATCAATTGAATGCTTATTTATTCCTTTTTTAGGCAATATATACAGTACATCTCAGTTTCCAAAAATTGACACATTTGTGACTGGTTTTGTGATTCAGGATCACAGATGGGCGTGGAGTCACTTCTGGTGATGCAGCATAGGATTATGAGTACTATATGACACGTCAATGTCTAATTATTATTCATGAGACTGCATTTTCTAATCCTATGACAGGCAGGGCTGGATTAACATAAGGGCTAGGTGGGGCTGAAGATCCAGAGCCCACAGAAGAAGGGGGCCCTTGATTGGCTGATGAATTAATTTACTCTATAACATACATACTTTTTATAAATGTTTATTTTGCTTCTTTAATGAAGACGACAGAAATAATATGGAGCAATGAAATATTGGCGCTGGCTTTCATCAGACAATATATCTGATGCAAAACATAAATAAATAAAATATAATAAGGATGCTAGCCTTCTGAAACTCAGAAGATCATAATATTTTGGATATTAGAAGCATGGATTTTAAATCGTTAGGGAGTCATGGTCAGCTAAAGTTCCAAAGAAACCTTTTAAAGGTAAAACCCTATTTAAAGTATTTATTATAAAGCACTTATTTAGGGAGTATTGCAAATGTTTTTGGTTTTGCTGATTTTTGCAGCCTGTTTGAACTTTAAAGTTCAGATTATGTCATTACTTTATTTTGTATTGCCTACTTGCAGGCCTGTTTTAATAAAATAGAAAAAAAAAAAAAAAAATATATATATATATATATATAGCTGTATAGAAGTGTCTTGAAAAATATGTAGTAAAATATTATTTACTGTCATCATGGCAAAGATAAAATAAATCAGTTATTGGAAATGAGTTATTAAAACTATTATGATTAGAAATGTGTTGAAAAAAAATCTCTCCACTAAACAGAAATTGGAGTAAAAAATAAACAGGGGGGCTAATAATTCAGTGGGGCTAATAATTCTGACTTCAACTGTATATGTGTATATATATACTTTTGTGAGGTAAAAAAATTAAAGGGGGCCCTTGGATTTGGTATAGCCCCAGAGCCCAATGTGTTCTCAATCCGGCCCTGATGACAGGGTTTCTGCAGGTTTCACCAAGTCAAATTTAAGAGGTTTTAAGACCTTTTTAAGACCTTTTAGCCTTAATATAGGGCTAAACACTAAGGATTTTTTACTTGCCCCATCAATAAATTAATTCTAATTAGTTATTTATTAGCCACATATTTTAAACTGTGTCAAAACAAGCAAACCCAAGTTGTATACATTAATTTTTTTTTACTTTAATAAACTAAACCGCACAACAGGCTGTTACGATATTATTTTTAAATAGAGTTCTGCTAAATTGTTGGTGATTGGATGTGTGTTGAATTGATTGGATAGCTTTACATAAAGAAAGGAAAATTAAGACCTGTTTAAAATGATTTAAGACCTAGTACACCCTATTTTCAACCCAGGCTCTTTTTGGATAAGTACCCCTGTATGTAGAGCGTGAAATACATCCCAGGAGGAACGGTTTTCTACAGTTTTTGTTTTGGAGAATCCACCAGAGGCCGATGTGTACGCTTTTTCAGATCTCAAATTTCTCTTGCAAGTGCCATTCTCGCCTGCTCTTCTCGTGTAAATCCACCAGAGGCCGCTGTCGACTAACTGACTGACTGACCGACCGACCAACCGACCGACTTATACCACCACCCACCCCCTTCCCTAAACCCGACCGACAGTGTTTCAAAAGCACCAAATGACTGGTCCACCACCTTCCCTAAACATAACTGAAAGTGTTTGCATGGGCTATCCAGAAAAAGAAAAGCCCCTGCGGCCACCTGATTTTTACCAAGTTTCAGATCTTACCACATTCTCACTCTGTTACTTATTTTATTTTTGCTTTTGTTTTTGTTTTACGTGCTTCCTGGAACCATTCTTTGCTGAACTCGAACCCCATCATCGATAACTCCTCTCTGCATCTCAAGTCAGAGCCACTGGGCAAACTTTTAACAGCAGAAAAGTCATCCATATGGAGGTAACGGTCAGCTGGTAGCGCGAAAAGCAATCGGCAGTGTGCACCATAGTGTTGATTTTAAAGAGGAAATGTAGGCATACATACCTCTGGCTACATAATTCATGCTCTCCAGAAATGTACACGGGGGTACATATTAACAATGAGCCTGTGTTGCATATTTCTGTGAATTTAAGGCTTTTTAAGGCCTATTGTTTTTGAAATTTAAGACATTTTAAGACCCTGCGGACACACTGTATGGAAAGATGCTGCTACTACATTATTCGGTCGAGCTGTGAGTGCGCACAGTAGTTACGAGTTCATGATCACCGGTGGTGTTGCAGCCCATTTAATTAGCATTTGTTAAAATTCTGAGGTAAAAAATCTAAATAAAATGAAGATCAGATGCGTACAGGTTGCTGAGGAGCAGCTCGTATGTCGGATGTGGAAATGCTGATCAGCCTCTGGTTCCTCTGGTTCCGGTGGAAAGCCCCCGTTAATCCCAAAATCTGATGATCCAGTAGCGGGAGAACAGACAGGCTCTGGAAAGACAGGAGTGGATGGGATCTGCACCGGAGATGGAGTTGGGGTTTCAGACATCTGAATGGTGGATCTGGGAGACAGAAGCTCAGGCTCTTCTTCAATGATTCCCTCCTTTTTCTTCTGCTGCTCTTCTGCAAGTCGTCGACGTTTTTCCCGCTGGCGTTTGATGGCCGTCACGCGGTCTCGCATAGCCTTAGCCACCAGCTTGTAGTCTGCCTCGCAAACGAAGCCCAAAACCACCTGTGAAAGACATAAATAGTGCATAAATAAACATACTGTAATTGTAGCATGTTTAGCACATTGTTACCATAGGTTAGCATTATTAAAGGTCCCGTAAAGTGCTTTGAAATGTGCATTTTTTGTTCGATGTGTGACATCAACTGAAACAGGGTGTGGAATATAGTAGCCTCTCCCCTTTAAAAAAACAGCCAATAGTGTTTCGTTTTATCAGGGATCAGCCAGTGAAAGGCGATTACCAAAAGGCGACACTCTAGTGCGATTTGGGAAACAGCCACTAGATGCCGCTAGTGTTACGCGGTGGCCATTTTGGAATGAAAACTCTAATAGAACAACAGCATATTATAAGTCTGTAAAATAAACTATTAAAAGTGCTGATGATTGTGATAGTAAGCGTTGCATTGTTGTCTTTCAGGTTGTGTCTCAGCTTTAATGCGCTTTTTAAATAAATAATTAAAAAACAAAGCAGCTGCTTGCCATCGTGACAGCACTAAGATCCAATGAACGGCCGATCGCTTTCACTCCAAAATGGCGGAATCGCAGGGCTGTTGCTGGGCGCTGCTGTTGCAATGTAACATTCTGTTGAGTGTCGCCTCTTGGTCATTCTAAGCTCTATGGTTGAGCTCAAGAGAATCAAATTAAATGCAAATAAAGCTGCGGACACACTGGACTTTTCTCCCCATAGACTTCCATTCATACGCACGCGAATGGGTCAGACCGGAAAGGGTTGGTGAACTTTGACCTGCAAAATCGCATCACTTGACTGCGTGAGACCAATCTAGGAACAAAACATGACCTCTCTGAACAGAAATGTCAAACATGGAGCAATCGCTCGCTGTTTTTAATACCTAATCATCTTGTTTAATCCCGCAAGCTATATTCTAAATGTGATAATTATGGATATCCTTAATACTAACATACAGATAATAACATGTAAAACCCTTTATTTTGATATCACAGGGACTTTAACACATGTTTTAGCATGTTGCTAACTAATTCCAAGCATGTTTAATTTATAATATATCTAGCATTTTCCAAATTAACCAAAAATTGCAACATAAATTTATTTGAAATTAAATTAAATTTAACCAAAATGAAAACATATTCTGTGGTTAAACCATGGCAAATGCACATTTATCATGGTTTTTCTAGACTAAACAGTTTAATCATGGTGTTTTGAAACTTTTTCGGAAGTAATATTGCTAGCATGGACCACCATTTTTTCTCAAATGCTTCTGCTTTATTTTAATTTCATGTTTTGAAATGTTGTTAGCATGATTACCATGTTTCTAACCTGTTTCTAACACCGCTAAGATGAATTACTACCTTTCTAGTATGTCTTTATACATTTCTACCACATGGAAAACATGTTTTAGCATGCTGCTAGCAAAGCAAATGTCTAACATGTTGCATCACGTAGCTAACATTGGCTAGTTAATAACACGTTTCACAAGTTGCTAGCAAGAGTTAACATTTTGAAGTGTGTTCCTGGCTAGATGTTAGCATGTTTTAATGTGGTTAACACATCTTTAGAATGAATGAGCAAGTTGCTAACATGATTTTAGCTATACAGTAAGTTGCAAATTGTAATTGTTTGCAAACACATGGAGCGTTAAGTAGCAACCTTTAACTTACTATTACTTTTTAACTAAGTAACTAACTTCAATTCAATTCAATTTTATTTATAAAGCACTTTCAAATAACACAGTTGACCAAAGTGCTGATAATAGAGCGTACAACAAAGCATAGCAAATACTTTAAAAATAAATACATAAACATAAAATGTCAACATCTCACACTGTGCTAAAAGCCAAATTGAACACGTGGGTTTTAAGAAGAGATTTAAAATCAGTAATGAAAGAGGCTTGTCTAATATACAATGGTAACTCATTCCACAATTTTGGTGCAGCCACAGCAAAAGCCTGATCCCCTCTTAGCTTTCGACTTGTCCTGGGCACACCCAGAAGGAGCTGGTTGGCTGACATGAGCGAACGAGAAGGTGTGTAGGGACAAAGAAGCTCAGAGAGGTAAAGGGGTGCAGCACCATTCAGACACTTAAAAACAAATAAAAGTAACTTAAAATGGATCCTGAAATGCACGGGCAGCCAGTGAAGAGAAGATAAAACCGGGGTGATGTGCTCGTATTTGCCAGTGCCAGTTAAAAGATGCGCAGCTGCATTATGAACAAGTTGCAGACGAGAGATAGAGGACTGGCTTACCCCAAAATAAAGGGCATTGCAGTAGTCCAGGCGGGAGGTTATAAAAGCATGGATTACTGTTTTAAAGTGCTTGTGTGATAAAACGTGCTTAATTTTGGCCAGTTGAGCAACAGTTTGGCCAGTAGAGCGAACAACAGACCGAATCTGGCTTTCAAGCTTTAGTTCAGGATCCATTTTAAAGCCCAGGTTCACAATCTCTGGCTTACAGAAAGGTTCAAGATCATTCAGGCGTACAGATTGAGCGGCATTGGAGCTGGGGCCAAACACCATCACTTCGGTCTTAGAATCATTAAAATTGAGAAAATTCAGTGCCAGGCGACGCAGTGGCGCAGTAGGTAGTGCTGTCGCCTCACAGCAAGAAGGTCGCTGGTTTAAGCCTCGGCTGGGTCAGTTGGCGTTTCTGTGTGGAGTTTGCATGTTCTCCCTGCGTTCGTGTGGGTTTCCTCCGGGTGCTCCGGTTTCCCCCACAGTCCAAAGACATGCAGTACAGGTGAATTGGGTAGGCTAAATTGTCCGAAGTGTATGAGTGTGAATGAGTGTGTGTGGATGCTCCCAGAGATGGGTTGCGACTGGAAGGGCATCTGCTGCGTAAAATAGTGCTGGATAAGTTGGCGGTTCATTCCGCTGTGGCAACCCTGGATTAATAAAGGGACTAAGCCAAAAAGAAAATGAATGAATGAATGAAATTCAGTGCCAACTAAGATTTAATGTCCTTTAAACATGAGTTCAGTGCATTTAGGGGAAGGCCATAGTAATTAACTAACTAACGTCTTAGCATACTTTGCTTTAGGAGGACCTACAATGCAAAATTCACTTTTATAAGGGGTTTAAGGGGTTACTTTCAGAAACATATACGGTAAATAAAATCAACGGACACAATTATCTGTAAAACAATGGTTTTGCCAATAGAAAGCTGGCATCTCACAACTGATTATGCCAATAAATTATGCCATTTGGCAAGCTAAAGAAAAAAAAATTGTCATAAAGTTTATGAAAATGACTCTACGATGCAGATCTCAATAATCTTTCCTACCAACTTCAGAACAGTGTGTTTCCAATGAAACAATGTTGGCCATTGAAGCCTCCATCAGCACATTGGCTCGTCAAATAGCACAATAACCCTCCGTCGATGCGACTTAACAAAAAATTTGTTCTTGATGAAAAGCTGACAAGATGAGAGATAAAAGGAGGATTGTGATAGGCCGGCCTACTAATAAATAGAACTGCAGACTGGACAAGAGAAAGGATTGAGTATCACAACACCGGGCACGTGACCCTCTTCCTCCTTTAGCCCCCGCTCTCACATTTCCACACTGATGATTAAAAAGCGATGCCCTTGAAAAGCGTTATGCAACACACAGCAGGGTTACACAGGCCCCGTGTGTTTCGGGATGAAGTGAGCGCTGTCCCGCTATGTCAAGAAAAGCGCTGGCAGGAGATGCGTATTCAGGTGCATTTGAAAGCGTGCAGGAAGGTCAGGAGTTCAGTGACGGCCAACGTTATTGACACAGGAGGAGGAAAGTCATCAACTCAGAGCGAGGACAGACTGCTGGAAACGAGCAGCACTCTGAAGGTCATTAAGAAAATCTTGGAAAGTCATGAGATACACAAGATTGGGTCCTAAGAGCTAAAGGAGGTCACGAATGTTTCTGCATCATGTTTGAGCATGTATCATGTATCAAATACAGCTGAATTTATAAGCCCTCCTGTGAAATTTAAAATCTTTTAAAAATATTTTTAAGCTCTTTAAATAAGTGATGTTTAATGAAGAGATTTTTTCTTCACATATTTTGAAACAGATGTAAGAACTAATTTCCAATTGCTGGTTTCTTTTGTCTTTGGCAGTACATAATATTGGAGATATTTTGAGAGATGCTATAATACTCAGCTTTTAAGGCTAAGGTCTACTTTAATATTTTTTTAAAGCGGATGTAGACAACATATATCAAATATACCGCAACCAGGGCTTTACATTAACACCCACCAACCCGCCAAATGCGGGTAGATTTCCTAAATATTCTGTATTTCCACCTGGGGGTACTCATCTCGAGACCCTCAGACTATGCAGTGCCACTGATGCGATCCAAGACCAGCGACGAGACGATCCCAAGGTTTCCGGACCAGGCCGTATCCTGAGCTGCTGCTGTGGTGGTCATGATGGAGAGCATAAGACTGATTCCTGTGATGCTCCAAGGTCAGACGTGTCTTCACGGAGGTCCAGCTACTGCGCCTAGACTGCAGCTCTGCACAAGACGTTTGGCCATAGGAGAAATGGTCGTGCCCAACTGAGCCTGGTTTCTCTCGAGGTTTTTTAAATTCTTCACTTTCGCCAATTGGTGAAGTTTTTTCCTCGCCGCTGTCGCCACTGGCTTGCATGGTTCGGGATCTGTAGAGCTGCGCATCGATGGAATTGCTCCTCAGTGTTTGGACTCTCAGTAGTGGTTATTAAACCACACTGAACTGAGCTAAACTAAACTGAACTTAAACACTGAAAACTGAACTGACACT
>CAIGQZ010004081.1:4028795-4064620 GCA_903798205.1 Danio tinwini
CAGGTTAGGGTAATTAGGCAAGTTATTGTATAACGATGGTTTGTTCTCTAGACTATCGAGAAAAAAATTAGCTTAAAGGGGCTAATAACTTTGACCTTAAAATGGTTCTTAAAAAATTAAAAACTGCTTTTATTCTAGCCAAAATAAAACAGATAAGACTTTCTCCAGAAGACAAAAATATTATCAGACATACTTTAAATATTTCCTTGCACTCTTAAACATCATTTGGGAAATATTTAAAAAAAGAAAAGAAATTCAAAGGGGGGCTAATAATTCTGACCTCTACTGTATATATATATATATATATATATATATATATATATATATATATATATAATAACACAGAATAAAAAAATTCTATAAATATAAATACATATAAAAATATAATAAGATATTAAAATATAGAATTTGTTATTAAAATATAACAATATATAATAATTTTCAACAGAAGTTTTATATATTGTAAACAAACCGATAAATAAAAATATGGCCATAATAAAAGACATACTATTGCATCTATGAAATGCATTTTTAATAGAAAACAAGTGTAAGCTTCTTGTCAACACTATCAGGAATCAGCACACCCATCATTCACCACTTTCAACACAAACACAAGCACACCACACCCCCTGCACTTTCATTTATCAAACGTCATGCAAAAAAACATCTGCAAAACCCATCAGACTGTTCCTGGCTGCTCTACTGATGCCACAACACTTTAGTTGTCATTTTAGCGCAGCTGCAGCTCCACATAGCTCACGCTTTTGAGACCTGCACTCTCCTGACCCTTTCCTGAAACATACATTGGGGTCTGCAGAAGTGTGTGTGATTAAAGCCAGGCTGAAAATGTCTTGCCCCAGTTCCACATGCGCGTTACATAAGCAGCGCTCTGTTGTCAAAAATCGCTCCACGTGACCAGAGACCACCTGTCAACACCTTCATGAGACTGCAGGACTACAGCCTGACCGACCACCAGCACACATCCACTGTAAAACCAGGGGGAAAAGCAGCCAGAGCCTTCTCAGTAAGAAAATAATCCAAAGCACGAAAATAAAGCTCGACAAATATTACTAAACATGACATTAACACTGTCCAACAGCAACACCGGCAGGTAAAGTTACAGCAGGAGCCCTCACTGAGTTTGAACAGGCCCCTTAAAGGGATAGTTCACCCAAAAATGAAAATGTACTAAATTTTTACGCAAGTGGTTTCAAAATATTATGAATTTTCTGCCTGTTATTGTTACTTTCAATTGATCTTGTTTGTCTTTTTCCCTTTTCAGGTTTCTTTTGGTTGATTTGGTGACAAAAGACTTTTAAAAGCGAAGATTGTTGTGATCTCCTTTGCATTTTCCTTTTGACTTTAGTTTGGAGTGGGGAGTCCCAACCTGCTCTAAGTTTGTTTGTTTGGTTATTATTTATTATGTTGTTGGGCTCCCCATCTGTTGTCATTTTGAATTGGTTTGCTGATTACATTATGTTAATTAATAATTCAGTTGGAGCACTTTGGCCATTGTTTATTAATGTTAGCTTATCTTAGGATCACGAGTCTTGTTTAAGTGGGGTACGAAACATAATTGGGAGCTCGCCCGGGATAGATCATTGAATCGGATTAGACCGTTAGCATCTCGCTCAAAAATGACCAAAAAGAAAAAAAGTTTAGAAAATTTCTCTATTTAAAGCTTCATTCTTCTGTATTTACATCATGTACTAAGACTGACAGAAAATTAAAAGTTGCTTTTTTCTTGGACAATATCGCTAGAAATTATACTTTCATTATGGCGTAATAATCAAGGAACTTTACTATTTGGTTAATACCAAATGCCAATTTCGAAGGCTTGATTTTATCAGTCCAGGCTATTTGGGAATATGAGCCTCAGTCTACTTTTTTGTGAAACGTAATATACGTTTCTCCAGATACATTTAGCTGGATGTTTCAGATGAAAAATCCACTAGAGGGTGCTGTAAACATTTTTGCAAAGCTGAAATACTTTACTTACTTTACTTACTTTACTTACTCACAAGGCAAAACTGATTGGATGAAACCATCACTAACATGGATTACTTTTTTGACTACTAAACTGATTTCATTACCCACCTCACAGTCACAAGACAGATTACTGCTGTTTTAAGGTTTTCAAATTGTCTTTTAAAGTCTCTGTCAACAGATTTGCATTTTTCCAAGGTCAAAAAAGGACATTAATATTGTCAAAACACACATTAAAGCTTGTCTTCTTTTCTGTGGGTCTGAAACACTCGGTTTAAGAATCCAGTCTCTCTAAACCCACCTTTCAGAGAACATACTCTGCTCTGATTGGTCAGAAGGGCCAGTCTGTTGCGATTGGTGGAAACAAATGCCAATTTCTGAGGCTTGATTTTATCAGTCCAGGCTAATTGGGAATATGTGCCTCAGTCTACTTTTTTGTAAAACATAATATACATTGCTCCAGATACATTTTGCAGGAGGTTTCAGATAACAAATCCTCTAGAGGGTGCTGTAAACATTTTTGCAAATCTGAAATACTTTACTTACCTACTTACTATACTCTCATTCTGGCGTAATAATCAAGAAACTTTACTAGCGAGTGTTAAAATGAGCCTATTTCCAAAAAAGGGTCACAAGTTGTGACATCATGTCTTTTTTGGTTCAGTTTGATGTGTTTGGTCTGGCTGTGCTTATATTAAAGTCAAACTGGACTAAAGTTTGTTTAGAAGTAAACTAAAACCCATTATTACCTCAGGTCTGCTAGTTTGTTGTGCATCAGGATTTGATGGCAGCATTTAAGTAAATTGCACTAACAGAGCAAGTATTATTGTTGTCATTCAAACCAAAACCTGCATTCACAAAATATCTCAATGAAGAAATGTTGCTACATGCAGTGCAATTGGAGGATAATCATTCTAATGTGATTTAAAAAAAAATCAATAGAGGAAACAGAAGAGCACATTTTGTTCCACTAGGAAACATCCGCTATTATTCTGCCGGCAGCACAAGCTTAAGTGTGAAGGAAGATGCAATTATAGGTTAATTATTCTTCAACTTCCACAGACGGAAAGTATACAACTGCATCATAGGTTACTATAAAGATGAGCTTCATTTGTGATAATGACTAACCTTTTCTGCCAGAGGACGGTAGCTGTGTTTGTGTTCATGCACAGTGTGTCACAATGTTTTCATTGTTCTTCTAAACAGCATTGATTTCAGCAGCAGCAGGCTGATTCAAGTTTGTGATTTCTCAAAATTAAAGACACTCTAGATGTCAATCTATACCTACACACTGTAAAATAATTCTTGCCTCCTTCATTTTCAAGTCGTCTCAACTTATATCAATCAAACTGACTAAAGTATCAAGTTTAACTTTGTATAACTTACAGTAAAAAATTAGGTATTGAAACCTGATTAACAAAGTTTAGGAGCCATATATGAGAACAATCGACCTCCTTTAGTGGACTTTGCCATTCTGGATACTACCAGAAGCCCTGAGTTATGAGATCTTGAAGAGCGGGTTGGATTGTAGCGAGACTGGAGGCTGGTTAGATAGTATTAGTACCTAAAAAGAGCAAAGGTGTATCTGCTGAATTTTAAGGGGCTTTAAGGTACTAATATAGACTCTTTTGTAAAGGAGTCAAAGTTAATAAGTCGAAGTAACAAAAACATTTGTAGTCATGACTTTGTCATATTTTTTACAGCGTACCTCTCTGCTCATTTACCCATAAGCCATGCACTGACACAGACACACACTAAAGTCCCAGTTACACTAGTGGGTTTATGTTAGGCCTGAATGACATTGCAATATTTTGCTTTCTTAAAATATATATTGCGATACAAATATAATTTCCCAAGATGACTTCTAACTCTATTTGAAAAGAATTCACAATTTTACAATGATTGTGATGATTTTGTAGTGAAGTGATAAAAATTTCAAGCATGAATTGCTTGGAACAAAGTATTTATTTCTTACTGTGCATAATTGGATAAATGCAGGATAAAGCATTTACAAGCACAGTCTGTATATTTTCATTAGGCTTCTTAATGAAGCATTTTATTTTATAAATGTGCTGTAACAAATATATGTTTAAATTATATAACAATATAATTAAAATAAAACTAATACAGTTGAAGTAAATGTAAAAAAATACAATTATAAAACAAAAAAAAATATGATAAGAAATTAAAATTTTAAAATATCTGTATTTTTTTATTCATGTTTTTATTTTTTTTTTATTTATGCTTATTAATTGCATTACGGGACATTTTTAATCTTGAAAAGTTACAAAAAGTGACGTTTATGAACATTTTTAATAGTAAAAAAGTCACTTTGTTAAAGTGACTTAGGGCGTGCTCACACAATGCTATCCGAACCATGCCCAGGCCCGTTTCCCGGATCGTTTGCGAAGTTTGAGTGCTCTGAATCGGGCTCAGGCACGGTTCACTTGAATGGCCCTGGCCCGATTGGAAGAGGTAGGCCTAAGCGGTTCACTTGGGCTCAGGCGCGGTACGCTTACAGTGTGAGTGCAAGCGTGCCTAAGCCCGAAACTAAAAGCGAGACGTGACTTTTAAGGGACTGTTTCATATGGATTAATTAATCATTCGTACTGTTCAATAAACGCAAACTGTCGTAGATTATTAAAGACACAAATCCCTCACTGCATGTTAGCTGCTCCTTCAGCAAACTTCCTAACTCCTGCAGCACGAGGACTTTATGATTGTTTATGAGCGTCAAAAGTGGCTGATCTGTTCGGCAAAATATTAGATTGTGTGTCACCGCATATCAAACAACTAAAACAATATAACTAAAGAAATCTCCACTGTGATGAGCGAGAGCGCTTACTAAGCAGTGCATCATCGATGACATAAGCATGCCCAGGCCCGAATGTAATGTGAGTATGTTACAGTGTTTAGAGTACATCAGAACAGATTTGCAATCGGGTTCAGTTCAGATTGACGAAAATAGGTGCATGCAAACAGAGTCCACATAGCAGTACCTTTACAAAAGAATCCATATTAGTACCTCAAAGAAGTCTCTAAAAAATTCAGCGGGCACAATTTTGCTCTTTTTAGGTACTAGTATTATCTAACCAACCTTCTGTCTTGCTACAATCCAACCCACTCTTTAAGATCTCAAAACTCAGGGCTTCTTGTAGTACACAGAGTAGCAAATCAACTAAAGGAGGTTGAGCGTTCTCATATATGGCTCCTAAACCTTTGTACAACCTTTCTGATAATCTCCGAGGCTCAGCCACATTTTCTCAGATCAAAACTAGATTAGAGATCTATCTTTTTAGTAAAGCATATATTTATATTTTCCTTTATAGTGACAGCTCTCGTACCTTTATGTGTAAGAGTGTAACAAAACTTGTTTATTTTAAAATGAACGCATTAGTGTAAACAGCACCTAAAAGAGAATCTGTGTTGGGTCACGAGTGATGAGGGGTTTATTAAGGTCACAATGTGATACGGGAACACCTGCAGGCAGCAAACAGCCCATAAACACACAGCAGGGCATTAGATCATGCGCATGACAGCTGGAATCCACAAGATTCAACCCAAGCTAAAAATCACTCAAATGATTGATTACAGCAGAAGAATGCTGACAGTCGACTATATATAGCGTATATAGGTCAAAGACTAGAAGCATCAAAACAGTATAGGTGTAAATCAACTTCATAGCCCTTTCATCTTAACCTATTTGTGGAATTCTGTTTGTTTTATACCAAACTAATCATCATAATTTCATAATATTATCAGATTTTGATGCTCAAAAACAAATAACAAATCTATGATCATTTTTTGATTTTTTTGTTTTTCCTACTATGGTTACAGGTTTCCAACATTCTTCAAAATATCTTCTTTTGTGTTCAAGAGAAGAAAGAAACTCAAGATTGTTTGGAATTACTTGAAGAAGAGTAAATAAAGAGTGAATTTTCATTTTGAGGTGAACTATCCCGTTAAATAAGAACATCAATCTTTTTTTCTAGATGATCTTTTTGGGTGGAATCTCATCCAGGTGTGTTTTGATGATATTTACCCTAGCTATATTATATCTGAAGGAGTGTTTCATTTCTCTGCATGGGTTTGGTTTCAGTGTATTTATTGTAGAGTATTAATTAAGTGGATCTTGACAGCACAAAATGTTCCTGATCTTTGTGTGTGTGTGTGTCTGTGGGTATCTGTGTGTCCAAAAATACGGCAATACTAGTACATTTTGACCTTGTGGGGACATTTTAGTCCCCATGAAGAAAACAGGTAATAAATCACACCAAATAAAGTATTTTGAAAATGAAGTATAATGCAACTTTTTTCCTGTAAGGGTTTAGTTTAGGGGTAGAGGTCTGAACAGTATAAAAACTAGCACATCTATGGGAAGATAGCTGTACAAGTGTGACTGTGTGCATGAAAAAAACACTTCACTGACCTTGAATAAGCCTCTGAAGTATTTTTTCCCAGTCATTTTATCAATAGGTTAAACACATTATTAACCGGAACCAAAACAATGAGATGAAATATAATTTTGATTAGAACACACAGAGAGACATTGCAAAGGCCATTTAAGAGGCTTTTATGAGTAAATCAACTACTCTTGCACAACAAATTGATGAAAATGGGTGCATGTAAACAGAGTCTCTGTAAATATAGCAGTACTTTTACAAAAGAGTCCATATTAGTAGCTGAAAGAAGTGCCTAAAAATTCAGCAGGACTTTTGCTCTTTTTTAGGTACTAATATTATCTAACCAACCTTCTGTCTCGCTACAATCCAACCCACTCTTTAAGACCTCATAATTCAGGGCTTCTGGTAGTACTCAGAATAGCAAAGTCTATTAAAGGAGGTCGAGGGTTATCATATATGGCTCCTAAACTTGGAATAGCCTTCCTGATTTTATCAATAAGTTTAACACATTATTAACCAGGACCAGGACCAAAACAATGAGATGACATATAATTTTAATTTAAAAAACACAGAAAGAGAGAGACATTGCAAGGGCCTTTTAAGAGCCCTTTATGAGTAAATCAACTACTCTTGCACAACAAATTGACAAAAATAGGTGCATGTAAAGAGTCTCTGTACACATAGCAGCACTTTTACAAAATAGTCCATATTAGTAGCTCAAAGAAGTGCCTAAAAATTCAGCAGGACTTTTGCTCTTTTTAGGTACTAATATTATCTAACCAACCTTCTGTCTCGCTACAATCCAACCCACACTTTAAGACCTCACAACTCAGGGCTTTTGGTACCGAATAGCAAAGTGCACTAAAGGAGGTCAAGCGTTCTCATATATGACTCCTAAACTGGAGTATATGAATATAATTTTGATTCTAACACAGAGAGAGACATTGCAAAGGCGTTTGAGCCTTTTATGAGTAAATCGCCAACTCCTGCACAACAAATAGACAAAAATAAGTGCATGTAAACATAGAGTCTCTTTACACATAGCAGTACTTTTATAAAAGAGTGCATATTAGTACCTCAAAGAAATGCCTAACTAACCACCCTCTGTCTCACTACAATCCAACCCACTCTTTAAGATCTCAAAACCCAAAGCAGAGCTTCTGGTAGTACCCAGAAAAGCAAAGTCCACTAAAGGAGGTTGAGCATTCTCATATATGGCTTCTAAACTTTGGAATAGCCTTTCTGATTTTATCAATAAGTTTAACACATTATTAACTGGGACCAAAACAATGAAATGAAATATAATTTTGATCATAACACAGAGAGAGAGACCTTGTAAAGAGCCTTTTATGAGTAAATCAACAACTTTTTCTATAAAAGTACAACAAATGGTGTGCAAAAATACTGTATAATATAAAACGGTTGACTAATGCATAAAACAAATACTTCAAAATAAGTTTGTTCATTAGTTCTAGTTCAAAACAGATGAATTTATTTGATGAAAAAAAACAGTGTCACAGATTATTGCAAAAATCCACCATAATTGAATGATTTCCAATTATTGCAATTTTTATTTAGAATCATCTTGTGGCAAGTCTGAAGTAATGATGATGAAACTCCAGCTTTGTCTCACATAAATTAACCAGTGCTTATATAACACAAATATATACTATTTTCAATATAATATATATTATTTATAATCTAATTCATGATATGATTTCACAATGTTACTGTTTTTAATGCAAGTTTAATCAAATCAATGCAGTTATTATGACTGTACCTTGTTCTGGAAACACTGGTAACGTGCTCTCAAACAAGAGCTGATAGTGTTGCTATTTAAAAGAGCAGCAGCAGAGACGCATGCTGAGTGAGAAACTGATAATGACCGGCACACACAGAGAGAGAGAAAGACTGAAATACAGAGCTGAGAGGAACAGACAAAGAGGTAGATGACTTTAAAGCAGAGGTTAATACAATATAGATACAAGAGTTTATATCTCACCTACAGCTGAAGACAAAATAATTAGCTCCTCTGAAAAAAATATTTATTATTTTTTAGATATTAAGAGCTGTTTAACAGGGCAAAGAACATTTTCAGAGTCTTTAATATTATGTTTGTCTTCTAGAGAAAATCTTATTGGTTTTAGTTTGGCTGGAATATTTTTTTTTACCGCTCAATATTATAAGCATCCTAAAAATTACTTTTTTGTACGATTGACAATAAATCTCAACTTAATTTGAACATGTTAGTCAGACTGAAATCGTCACTTCAGATCCGATCTGTTTATCTTCACTGTGCCGTTTTATTTTAATGATCAATAAAAAAAAAGTAGGGGATTTTTGCATTTAATGTCACGAATCTCCATGAAAACAGCAGATCCAAAGGGCTTTGTACAGTTTGATTTGTAATGGTGTTCATTTCATGCTACTTTATGAAAGGCAGAAATGCCTCAATGGCAAACAAACTGTCAGAGGAGTTTTTCGCTCTCTTAGCCTTGATGTTTATCGTTTTATTAAACTATTTGTAATCTGATTATATCTAAACACATCATGAAGCCCTAGTTATTAGTCATTTAAAGGCAATTAAGTTGAGATATCGGCATTCTTTTTAACATTTTATGCAGACCACACAGCTTGTACTTGGACTCGACTCGTGGGATTGTTTTTTACTCGCAATTTTTGTTACTGAGCAAGCATGCAAAGAATACTTTAAAAAGTGGATGAAATGCTACACAGATAAATATGTTACCTACAATTATGCATTTTTAATTTGACTGCATTAATCATAAAACCATGTTTTGAGCATAACAAGTTATAAACCAGAAAGCTTTAGGAAATTTGGTCAAAACTCAAGGCAGTTGCAACCCAGGCTCATTATTGATACGTACTAGGGATGCCTAAAATAACTGATTAACCGTTAACCGAAAGGGTGTGTTTGTAACCGTTTAATGGTATCAGTTAAATGATTAAAAAATATTATTTTATATATTTTTTAAGTTTGGCTGCATAAGGGGTCGATCACCGAATGCGATTTTTGCATTGAGAAGGGCATTTTTTTATGGTTTATTAACTGATTTGTGCGCTGCTTCTGTGCGCCTCACGTTATGCTGTTGCGCGCTGTGTGCTCGCGGTTGAAATAAAACTCCACCCTAAGTGGAATGTGCGTTACATCAGTCGCGTCTTTTTCATTCTTCAATCAAATGAAAGCAGAGCAGGGTTTCTGTTGAGGTGCCTGCAGTTTTTTAATGATGGAGAAGAAACTTGTGGTCGCAGTTTCAAGTTAGCCAGAGCTGTAGGCATATTACTTTACTAATTATTGATATCACAATGTTATTCTGTATATTACAATTAAAACAACATGGACAGCAACACTTGCGCACAATAGACCAGCTGATTCAGTCGTTTCCTATAGTGACATAAAAGAGCACCGCGCTTCTTTCTTCTTGTCAACATAAAGGCAGTGTGCTGCGGTGCGCCTCGCATTTTTGGAACAGAAAAGCACGTTCGCTGTGATCGACCCCTGATGTGCAACAAATATTTGTTTACTTGCGGGATGGTAACACATGCAACCGCACGTGCCTACAGACGTATATTGTCAAAGAAGCTAAATTAAAGAAGAATATTTCTAGTAACAGTTTGACAGACGAGTCGACACAAACCAGCGCTGATGCGGATTGCGAATGAGATGGAGGAAATAAGTCATTATGACATAATCTTTAAACTAATGACTTCTACTATAATGTTAAAAGGGGTTTTGTGACATAATAACAACGAAGCTTTAATCAAATGCATATTTTCAGTGGAGTGATTGATTTAATAGCCTGATATTTTTATATGATGGACGAAAAAACATGATTGGGAAAATCAGCAAATGCCGGTTCTTAAAAAGGATTCAGTCAGTGTTTTCGTTTTGTAATCTAAATTAGTCCTTTAGGTGAAAAATATTTAGGGCAGGCCTGTTTATTTTATTATTATTATTTAGTTTATTCTTTTTTTTCTATGCTGTAACACTACAGGTGCATGAAGATGTTCTGTTATGTTCTGTATGCTGCTGTTCGCATGTTAAAATAAATCAGATTTTCAAATATTTAATGGGTCACAAAATAGACACCTCAATTATTTTTTTATTAAATAATATTTTAATATTTATCTGTTAACGGTTAATATTCGGTTAACGAGCTGCAGTTGTCGGTTGGTAAAATAAACCGAAATGAGTATCCCTGATACGTACCCCTGTATACATTTCTAAAGAGTGCCAATTACATTCCAGGAGGTACCTTTTTTTTTGCTGTTATTGCTTTCCAGTTTTCTGTTTTTTTGTTGACCAGAGGCCGCTGTGTATGCTTTTTCAGATCTCAAATTACTCTCGCGAATGTCATTCGAGCCTGTAGTTCTCGTGTAAATCCATCAGAGACCGTTGTCGACTGACTGACTGACAGACACTCCCAGCCACCCCCTTCTCTAAACCCAACTGAGTGTTTTCAAAAGCAATCCAGAAAAAGAAAAGCCCTTGCGTATGCCTGATTTTTACCTGGTTTTCAGATCTTACTACATTGTCACCCTGTTATTTACTTCCTCATTTTATTTTTTGCCTTTTGTTTTTGTTTTACCTGCTTTCTGGAATCATTCTTCACCAGACTTGAACTCTGTCATCGCAGCATCTCAAATCTTACATATGTGTTTATATACATATCCTAAATGCTTTGGCATTCAAATTTGCTTTAGACTTGAATGCAGACATGTGGGTGCACATGGCTCCTCAATAGCATAAAAGTATTTATTTTTTATGTCAGTCTTTTTTAACAGTCTTTTTTTTTTTTTTACTTTAACCCATTAAAAAGAAACAGTGTCATAATAAATGCAATTATTTTTAAAAAATAAATTATGTTTTGTTTTTTGCATATAGTTAACTATTTAAAGTAAATGTGAGTAAATGGTGTGCTTCAATCCGGCTACCACCGCAAGTGTATTTCAAACCTGTGGGAAGCACTGGTTATAGTGATAAACATTTCTAATAATTTTAAAACAAAGTGTAATGATTTTATTTGAACAGTCGCTTATAAACGTTTCACTCAAATTGTTGTGCTGATCATATCATTTGTCAAATGAATCGAGATAAAAATATTTCAGCTTTTTGCTTAAATTCTAATAATGCTGATTATAGAGTTTATGATCAACTTATTAACATTAAATGTAATTGTAAAACATATTTTTAAAAACCTTAAATAATTTATCAAAATAATATTTTCCTTAAATTATGCTGAATATATCATTTGTAATTAAAATAATAAATAAAATGTAATTAAATTGACAACTTTTAACCTTTTCACTTCAATTGTAATGCTGATATTTGTTATAAACTTAAAGCTTTTCATTACCTCAACTTTTTAAGTAATGATATCATCTGAATTGTCCAACATCACTGTAATACAGGAATTGCAACGGAATTCAAAATAAAAGCCTTTTTACAAGTGATCTCAGACTTCTGAAGCCCGCTTCATGTGTTCGTAGTTTTTTATAAAGTGTTACTCTGATATCAAACCCATCTGGAGAAGATTATTAACCAGAGCAATAATGAAAATATCACATCAGAGCTCCAAATACCTTCCAGCAGTGTCTAACATTGCAAATAACGCAATCGGACAAGAGACTGAAGCAGATTCAGTCAGAAGCAACAGGATAGCAGCTGGTTTAATGTCCCCCAGCATGAGACAGAAAGAGCTGTGTGGTACAGGATGTCCCGCTGGGCTCTATTACCTGCCCAGAGTCACTTTCACAAAACACAACAGGCTTGTTCTTGCACAGCATCGTCCTAATAAAGAGTCAGCTTTAAGTGCACTGCAAAAAAATGCTTTTCCTACAGTTTTTCAAATTCTGTAATCAAGAAGCATTTTTGAGAAAATAAAAAAAAACTTTGTCTTGTTTTCAGAAATAATACATTTTAAGTGAGTTTTTCCTTAAAACAAGCTAAATAATCTGCAGAATAGTTTTATTTCAAAGCAAAAACAAGATTATTTTGTATTGATTATTTTGTATTTTACACTACCTGATAAGTCTTGTCGCCTATCCAAGTTTTAAGAACAATAAATAATAACTGGACTCTAGTTGATTATTTGGTATCAGAAGTGGCTTATATAAAAAGCAAAGGCCTCTAGATTACATTTATTTTACCAAAATAAAATATGATCATGCCTTGATTTTTATTTATTTAATTAGGACAGTAAGGTCTGACTTTGCTAAGACAAAATACTTGTCACTTAACAAAAATAATGTCCACTATAAAATATATATTGTAAGAAGGAATATTGTGTCTGACTCCATCATGAGCTTGGAGGACTGCATCCATACATCTCTGCAATGACTCAAATCACTTATTAATAAAGTCATCTGGAATGGCAATGAAAGCGTTCTTGCAGGACTCCCAGAGTTCATCAAGATTCTTTGGATTCATCTTCAATGCCTCCTCCATCATCTTACCCCAGACATGCTCAATAATGTTCATGTCTGGTGACTAAGCTGGCCAATCCTGGAGCATGTTGACCTTCTTTGCTTTCAGGAGCTTTGATGTGGAGGCTGAAGTATGAGAAGGAGCGCTATCCTGCTGAAGAATTTGCCCTCTCCTGTGGTTTGTAATGTAATGGGCAGCACAAATGTCTTGATACCTCAGGCTGTTGATGTTGCTATCCACTCTGCAGATCTCTCACACGCCCCCATACTGAATGAAACCCTAAACCATGACTTTTCCTTCACCAAACTTGACTGATTTCTGTGAGAATATTGGGTCCATGCAGGTTCCAGTAGGTCTTCTGCAGTATTTGTGATGACTGAGATGCAGTTCAACAGATGATTCATCAAGAAAATCGACCTTCTGCCACTTTTCCAAATAATCAACTAGAAGTCAAGTTATTATTTATTAATTTAATACAACTGAGGTCGACTGAGAAGACTTTTGTCAGGTAGTGTAGGTGAAATCCAAACATGAAATTGTATGTCATATACTATCTATATACTATCATATTTACAAGTATTTCTTCTAGAAATGTGCGAAAGCAAAGATTTGCTGTTTGATCAAAATATACTTTCTCTCACGGCACAAACAATAACAACTGCTGGAATGAAGACTTTTCACCTACAGTAACTGAAATAATGCATAACATCTGACCTACCTGAGATACAAGTCTCAACACTGTTTCTAACAAAGCATAGAAATGACATATACGTCATCATTTTTGAGCTGATATCAAATGACGCATACAAATGACCTCTAAATGGCTGTTTGGATCTAAAGTCACGTACATTCAGCAAAGTATATTTATACAAACAAAAACTGTCAATAAGGGTTTACTGTTATCGCATTAATGTCAGTATAACAGATGTTTGTTTCTTAGTTTGGTACTGCTGTGAGTAAATATCACACTTAATTGTATTAAATGTGATATACTTCAGATCTTGGATCATTTTAAATCACTTAAGATAAGTGTACTCTAGAGGCCTTTGACTTTCATATAAGCCACTTCTGATATTAAATGATGTACTAGAAGTCAAGTTATTATTTGTTGTTCCTAAAACTTGGATAGGCGTCAAGACTTTTGTCGGGTAGTGTATATGTCAGCTGCTCCGAGACAACATTTTCCGAAGTGTTGTTTAACAGAGCAAGGAAAAATTTCACAGTAATACCCATTATTTATTTTCTTCTGATGATACTAATATTTCTTTTAGTTAGCAAAAAATGCATAATACAAACTGATACATATAAATATGAATATAATATAATATAAATAAATATAAAGATGAATATAAATATAACTTAATGATACAAACGGGTAAATATAAAATAGTTATTTATATTAAAATAAAGATATTTTTAACAACAAAAACTACCTTAGTTATGTGTTATTAATAGATATCAGTTATATATGGGTGCACAAGCTGTCACTGGGGTGGTACATTTTAAAAGGTACACATTTATACCTGAAGGGTCCATATTGGTACCTCAAAAGTATATAATAGTACCTAATTTTTTAAAGAGGAACACTTATGTACTTTTTAGGTACCAATATGTACCCTTGAGGTATTAATAAGGACCTTTCAGGTACAAATTTGTACCTTTCGAAAAGGTACCACCCCAGTGAAAGATCACATACCTTTATTTCTGAGAGTGTATATATACTGTATATATATATATATATAAAATATTCATTCATTCATTTTCTTTTCGGCTTAGTCCCTTTATTAATCAGGGGTCACCACAGTGGAATGAACCGCCAACTTATCCAGCATATGTTTTACGCAGCGGATGCCCTTCCAACCGCAACCCTAACACTCATACACACTCAATCACACACATAAACTACAGCCAAATTAGCTTATTCAATTCACCAATAGCACATATCTTTGGACTCTGGGGGGGAAAGCGGAGCACCCGGAGGAAACCCACGTCAACTCGGGGAGAACATGCAAACTCCACACAGAGATGCCAACTGACTCAGCCGAGGTTTGAACCAGCAACCTTCTTGCTGTGAGGCAATTGTGCTACCCATTGCATATATATATGCATAACTAATAATAACAAAAACTTCCTTTGTTATTTGTTAGATTAGATTAGGATTTACCTTATTAGACTCTATCTTATCTTTCAGAGAAGATAATAGAGTCAACACAATCCTCAACCTTATCAGCTTCATGATTCATGCTTACAAATTTGATTTATTTGTACATTTAGTAATTTTAAGTTTGCCTTGTTTATTCTTTTGTTAATAAATACTCAATTATTTCAATTATGTCTTCTTTATGTTGATAGTACAAGTCAGACAATCTCACTAATCCTTCAGATTTGGCCAGATAATAAACTCGCTTCACAAATTTGTAAAATACATTTTATACACAATTTATTTATTTTTTTATTAAAAACCACTTAGGTCAATATTATTAAGTTATTTGTTGTCCAATTACTTGCCTAATTAACATAATTTGCCTAATTTAAATTGCATTTTAAGCTGAATACTAGTAAAATATTGTGCACTATTTATTTATTATCTAAAAAAACAGTCACCATTTACTGCCATTATAGAATCACCAAGCACCACAGATTCAGCTCAAAATCTTCTTTAATGTTCTACTGAAGATAAAGGTCATCTTGAATGAACAGGTGAGTAAAGGTGAGTTTCATTTTTAGGTGAACTATCCCTTTAAAAACAGCAAAATATGAGTTTCAAAAGTTCACACTTAGATAATGCTTGACTGTATTAGCTAGTTTGGCAAGCTGTCCCGGGAGAGAACTCTAGAGAGCTCAGAGATAGGTGAGCCCAAGGTTCCCGCCTGGTCAATAAGCATTAGGAGGGATACGAGATCAGGTAGTTCTCGATAACTTCCTGAGAATAGACCGCTGATTATGTTAGTTTGTACTTAGTAAGTGCTTATGACTTTAACTGTAGTTGCATGTTTTTGAGTGTGGGAGAAAACCGGAGTACCCGGGAAAAACCCACATGGGGAGAACATGCAAACTCTGCACAGAGAGTGTCGACTGGTTCAGATAGCGTTGAACCAACTCGACTTGCTTGCTGTGGGGCAACAGTGTTAACCACTGAACCACCTTGTCACCCGAAATCTAAACTGAGGAGGGGGGGGGGGGGGGGGACCAAAGAGAAGATGTGGAATAGACTTTAGGCTGGATATTTATATTAAATTTGAAATGATCCGATTGGCTAGTTAGTGATTGGTGATTGGTGATCAGCTGTAGTCAATCCTATCACGTGCTCCTCTCGAAAACAGTTTGTGAAACTTCACTTATTGAAGCAAAGTTAAAGTTAGTGCTTTAATAATAGCAAGAATTGTACCTTAAAATAAAGTGTGACCCAGAAATGCCTTTCTTTTCCTTCCAATCATAAGTTTATATTATACATTTGAGTTTATGATGCTGGATCTTGATTAGTCTTTGAGTTAAAAAGTCTGAACAAGCAAGACAACAGAGAAAGGACTGTAACACAATGATGGATTTTGTCCTCCAAAATCAATGGAAAACACATTATTTTGATGATTTTTATGTGAGAAATGGAGCGCGGGATGAGGGATGGAGAAAGCAGGAGCATCAGAGCGCAAACCTTCAGACTGAGAACAAAGAAAGAGTCCAGTCGTTTCCAAAGCGATTGAGCTCTGCCAGAGGTCTAACTATCGCATCATTGTGCTTTTAATGTCTTGAGGAAAACAGTGAGTCAGTCCAGCTAATGAAAACACACCCATACCCAGAAAAATCAATAAATCTGAATGGAAATGGACCAAACAGATTGGCAGAGAGCAGCCCTTTTCTCCAGACCTCAATGTGTAGGAAAATAGCATGAATAAGAAAACTGTTCTTTTTTTTCTTTTTCCACCCTGTTCATTTTGGCTGTATTTCGTTGTTGCTTTTTCTTAATCGAAGCATTAGCAGAGTTGCTTATTTCCATATTGTGGCAAGTGGTAATGTAATGTGAATGAACGTTTTATTCAAGACATATTGTATTTAATCAGGATAGATAGGGCATGCTAATAAAAGCAAAGAATATATATTTATATGTTTGAGAGTGTCGCTTTTAGTGCATTTGAAAGGAAAATTCAAAAGGTAATAAACTTTATAAAATGATTATTATTTTATATATCAGCTATTCAACTTCAAAATGTCATATTTAATTCAGTTCAATTGTGAAATTGACAAGCATTTGATGAGCTTAAATACTTTCTACACCAGCGTATGACTTTCCAAACATCATTTATGTTAGTAAAATAGTCAGAATTGACAGTTAGATCAGAAGTTTATTTTGAGAGAGAGAGAGAGAGAGAGAGAGAGAGAGAGAGATAGAGACAGAGAGAGAAAAGAAGAAGAAAAAAAAATTGTGGAATAAAAAGTTATCTTTTTATATATATATATATAAGTGGCAATTATGATAAAAAAACGTCAAAAGTGAGAATTAAACAATAAAGTAAAATATATCTTGTTTGTAAACAAGCTTCCACAATAAAGGGACACCTCCACAATTAAAAACCCAATTCAGTGATAGTCATAACGATAAGGAGGTTATTCACAAGTTCAGGTCAAAGATACCATACAAAAACTCCAGCTGTGAAAACTCAAGCCATGAACCATAAAGCATGAATCTGTGCTTTATGACGTCTGTTACCTTCAGCTGCACAATATCCGTAAGTTTGTGTTCTGAAGATACGGCTGTATGTGCAGCTCTATTCTATTCTGGCTGAGCGATATGAGAAAAATATGACAACAGAAGTCTCAATATAATTTTTATATTTATATGACATTCATCACAATATAGTAACTTTTCTGTATATTCAATCAATGGATATTATATAAGATCAAGCCCAAAATTATGCACACCTTTGGCAAATTTTGACTTAAAGTTACTTTTATTCAACCAGGAACTTGTGTTTTTTTTATTATTGACCAGCATTATTGTGGGGAAAAACATATTTCTCAGCTTTTATTTACATTTGAACATAAACTTTAAGTCAGAATTTGCCAGAGTTCAGGGTTGATTGTATTCAGATGAAAATCGCTATTTCTATTTTACATTTTTTAAGTTTACAGTAAAAATTTACTGATTTTTATTACACTCACTTATTCATATGTAGTTGTTTTCCTCACTTGCTTTCGAACTTCAAGGTAAGCTTTTATAATAAGAATGTACTACAAAACCTGCTACCTTAAAATTAAGTAAATAAACTAAGGGTAGAATTATAAAAATTAAGTTATGTCAACTTAATAGTTTCAAGTTTACTTTTTAGGTAAAGCAACTAATCGCTTTATGCAGCGAATTTTTCATAAAACGTTTTACGAATATATACCCAAAATTAAATACGAATATATACGATTTTGATATAAAATCAGGAGTATTCCGCCAGATGTCTACTCTTCGGAAGTTGAAACGTTGGAATCATTTAATCTAAAACTTAAGTGCTTCATGTTTAAAAAATGCCATCTGTTTTGTTATTCTGAGGCCAAACTTTTCATTTGAAATTTGGAACAATTTGGAAGTAATATCATGTAGCATGCTGTTTCTAATGCATATTGCTCTGCGTCATCAGATGCTAAACTCTCATACACATTTACACAAGCGTACTTTCTGCATTTTTTTTCTCCAGAATCAGCTGTAATCTCCCTATAACAGTTGGCACAGAACGTGCAGTCATATACACACAGCGTCACACCCTACATGACGAAACGCGCTAGCTGGTGAACATCATGGACTGCACGTCTCTCTCTCTGCACCAAAAAGAATATATTTTGTCCAGCAGGCAAATGCAGATAAGACACCAGATGCCATTTTTGAAAGACCCTCTTCTTTTGCATTGATCACATAAAACTCAACGGGAGATGTCTAATAAACTGGAGCCCCTTACTAGTGAATAAGTAAGCGTACAAAGCACTTTATTAATTTATTAATTTTTGTGTTATTGACAATTACTCAATTTCTCTCTTTAAAAGATTTTTTAGCAAAAAAAAAATGGGAAAAGGTTACAGGATTGTTGTTACAATCACAAGAATTAGTAATTCTGATGTTGACTAGATATGAAAATAGCCCTTTATATGTTCACAGAATATTTTCAATACATATATACACTCTCAGAAATAAAGGTACAGGAGCTGTCACTGGGGCAGTACCTTTTCAAAAGGTACATGTTTGTACCTAAAGAGTCCATAATGGTACCTCAAAGGTACTTTTTATGTACATTTGGGTACAAATATGCATTTTTTAGGTACCACTGTGGACTCTGAGTATATATGTACCTTTTAAAAAAGGTACTGCCCCAGTGACAGCTCCTGTACCTTTATTTCTGAGAGTGTATATATGTATTGAAAATATTCTGTGAACATATAAAGGGCTATTTTCATATCTAGTCAACATCAGAATTACTAATTCTTGTGATTGTAACAACAATCCTGTAACCTTTTCCCATTTTTTTTTGCTAAAAAATCTTTTAAAGAGAGAAATTGAGTAATTGTCAATAACACAAAAATTATAATTAGTCAAAACTGCTTGAGTTTGAGTGTAGTATGTTAGTCAACACAAAAATAAGTGTATACTTCTTCAAAACGATAGTCATTATTACAAAGTGCACTCTTTTAAAGCAAACTTAAAAGCAGTTCTTCAAAGTTCACCAAAAAAACAGAAAATTCTGTCATTTTTAGTCACCCTTTAATTGTCTCAAACCTTTATGACTTTATCCCTACTGAAGAATACAAAAGAAGATATTTTAAAGTTTATATATAAATAACCCAACCGTTATTTGTACACTAGCTGACAAAAGTCTTGTCATCGACCTCAGTTGTACGAGCAACAAATACTGACTTGACCTCTAGTTGATCATTTGGAAAAGTGTCAGAAGGTAGATTTTCCTGATAAATCATCTGTTGAACTGCATCTCAATCATCAAAAATACTGCAGAAGACCTACTAGAACCCACATGGACCCAAGATTCTCACAGAAATCAGTCAAGTTTGGTGAAGGTGAAATCATGGTTTGGGGTTACATTCAGTATTGGGGCGTGTGAGAGATCTGCAGAGTGGACGGCAACATCAACAGCCTGAGGTATCAAGACATTTGTGCTGCCCATTACATTACAAACCACAGGAGAGGGCAAATTCTTCAGCAGGATAGTGCTCCTTCTCATACTTCAGCCTCCACATCAAAGCTCCTGAAAGCAAAGAAGGTCAAGATGCTCCAGGATTGGCCAGCCCAATCACCAGACATGAACATTATTGAGCATGTCTGGTGTTAGATAAAGGAGGAGAATTCAAAGAATCTTAATGAACACTTTCTTTGACATTCCATATGTCTGTTAAGTGACAAGACTTTTGTCTAAGCACAGTCAGACCTTACTGTCCTAATTAAATAATTAAAAATCAAGGCCTGATCATATTTTATTTTGACAAAATAAGCATAATCTAGAGGCCTTCGCCTTTCATATAAGCCACTTCTGATACCAAATGATCAACTAGAAGTTAAGTTATTATTTGTTGTTCTAAAACTTAGGCTACAAGGTAGGTGACAAGACTTTTGTCATGTAGTGTATATAGCATATTTTCCCAACTATGAATTTCAATGGTGAGCATTAACATTTTAAATCACTAACATTCTTCAAAATATATTTTTTTGTATTCATCAGAAGTAAGAAACATAATTTTTTTGGATGAGCTATACCTTTTTAGTGGCCTTAAAAGATCTGAAGTAACTACAAGTGCACACTGAACATATTAACCCGCGTTTCTTTTCTCACCAAAGCTATTGAACCAAAACGTTCCATCTCCGTCTGTAGTTTCATGTGCTCATTAAACATGCACATGTTGTATGAAGTAACTGATTGCTAAGAAGCGTCACGCTGAACGTACAGTCTGACAGCGAAGCAAAGGAAAATTCCATAGCAGAGTATCAGCTGCAATCTATTCTCTAAGCTCCAGCGCTGTGGTTTGACCAACACACCAGTTTCACTGCATTACCTGTTGATTTAGACCCACAGGAAGAGAGTGGCCGAGATCCAAGCGCTGGGTAACCCAACACGTGACGGCTGACTGGAAATTTACAAAGCTCCAGACTACAGCTGCGCAATGCATCGTTTCAGCATCGATATCTCAATGTGCGCTAGGCCTGCACAAAATATGCAATGCAATCCCATGCAAAGGTCAACCTTGCCATTGAAAAAAGTTATTACCAAAATAGTGAAACTCTTTCTAAGATTTTTGTGTAGGCAAGTATTTTACAGTACTGTGTGTCTCTGTCAATGTTCTTATGCCATTATATTTGATTTACCAAAGTCACACAAGTGGCAATTTCACATCTCCCACATCCATAATGGAGAGGCGTCACATCCATAACGCAGCTTTTTTTTCCTCATAAATGCAAAAATGTCAAATAAAATTAAATCAATCATGTTTGTTTTATAGTGAGCCGACTCTTATCCTCTTGATTAGCATTGTTTCTTTGGGGTTGTGCAGTTTAATGCACAGAATTTCTACAAGGTATGTTGTATACTGTAAACTCAGAGACTTTTTTGATTGCATCCATAAGGCATGTTTATTTTCCTCATTCATTCATTCATTTTCAGCTTAGTCCCGTTATTAATCTGGGGTCGCCACAGCAGAATGAACCGCCAACCTATCCAGCATATGTTTTACGCAGCGGATGCCCTTCCGGCTGCAACCCATCACTGGGAAACATCCATACACACTAATACACTACGGACAATTTTAGCTTACCCAATTCATCTATAGATGTCTTTGGAGTTGTGGGGGAAACCGAAGCACCCGGAGGAAACCCACGCGAACACGGGGAGAACATGCAAACTCCACACAGAAATGTCAACTGACCCAGCCGAGGCTCAACTAGCGACCTTCTTGCTGTGAGGTGACATCGCTACCCATTGCGCCACCCTTATTTTCCTCATTTAAAATATAAAATATGTTTACAGATTGATATTTTTCCTGATCCCTGAACTTTGTGGTTGGTAGTTTTGGAGAGTATAAACAGATGTTTCACCATAATGTTAGAATAAACTTTCTCTGTGAATTTGCTTTGAGTTTTTTCTGTAAATGTCACATCCATAATGCTGGATTTGCTCAATAAATTGACATTTCTTGCAATATAACATTGTTCAAGAGAAACTCTATTTTTATCAGCATATTTTTTAATTATTTATGTAATGATCATACTACATTAAATAAGTAATATATATTTTTCTGACCTGATAAAATTTTAAAAAGTAAAATTAAAAAACTGTCAAGATGCAAACATTCCGTGCCCAATCATACACCCTGCACAATAAGGCGCAAGACATGTTTGGTGCGATTTGTTGCTATTTTTTAGACCAGCGCAACTGTAATTTTCATGTTTTGTGTCACGTTGTTTAAATAGTAAATCCATTTGCGCCACTTTGTGGACTAGGCATGGGACGATAACCGTGTTCAAGGTATACTGTGGTTTGGAAAAGTCAAGGTTTTAAAACCGTCAAAATTTTCTGTAATACCGTTCCTAAGGTATGAGTAAGATTTTTTATTTACTTTTTTTTTTTTTAATTTAGGTCAACAGTATCTCCAGCTGAAAAAAATATCAGAAGATGCCATTTTAAATTGGAAAAACAACCAGTGTTTTTGAAGCAAATTAAGACAGCAGAAGTCAAAAATTAATTAGAATTATTTAGCCAGACATGTTTACTGTTCCAGAATATTATAAATGTTTCCCCCAAAAAAATGTGTTCAAATGGAAAAAAAGGTTGTGTTTTTCACACAGACATTTAAAAAGAATACATTTTAGAGCAGTAATCTTAAAACCGTGATACTGTGAAATTTATATCCAAGGTTATCATACCGTCAGAATCTTATACCGGCCCATGCCTATTGTGGACTCATGGGTGTTTCAGTCTAGAAAGTGTGTTAAGGCGTGTTGCTATTTTGAGGAACTGAAATAAACCATGCCATTGAACAACTAAAAGCTGCTCTAAAGTTTAGCGCAGAGTGCATTAGTTATGCACCTATGCAGGTTAAAACACTTAGACATTGCTTAATACACACAGGATGTACAGCAATACACAAATATATTTACATGTGAAAATATTTAAAGGATTAAAATGTTACAAAAATGATTATTTTCTACATAAATATAAAAACCACTGCCTCCATGCCTTCTTCATCTTGAGGGGTCCTTTCAGTTTATTCATGACAATTTGCAATTAGCAGTATTACTTATTATATGGATATTTATATTTGTTTTAATAAAAAGAAGTTTAGATTTGTCCACCTGTTTGAAGACGTCCGCATCACCATATGAGGCATAAGAACAGGACGTTCATTTGGATAAAGCAGTTGTTTGACCACACTTCATTATTCTTGTTCATTTATTCGTTTGCTGGAAATTAGAACTGAATTTAGAAATAGTTTTGAAACAAATGAAATTAAATATGTAGGCTAATGGATGTCTTCAGTGGAGTGAGTACAACACCGTTTCCTTATCCATGAAAGTAAAGGAGTAAAGAGTAAAAGTAAAGTAAAGAGGCAGAATGGAGGAGGCTCGTTTTTAATCCTCACGCTGCAGATGCTCTGTTTAACTGTTTTCTCACTAGTGAAGCATTCAGTTTTTCCACTTACAAAGTCCACCATGTATATAGCAAATGCACCATGCTGTGATGCAACTGACTCCTAGAGAGAATAGGAGATGAGAATCTGATTGGTTTAATGCACATTATACTCAAACTCATTAAGAGAATAAGCACAACCCTGTAAGACCATGCGCAGAGCGAATTGTTCCATCCTTAAAATAGCAAAAGTGGATTCGAACACTCCCTTAATGCTTTTTCGCCATGCACTTTAGACATTGCCTCTACATCATTAAAATAGAGCCCATAGACTCTTGGCTGTTATTGCTTCAGGGTCTTGATCTCATCAGCATAACACCAACTAAAAAGCATAGGTGCCAATACAATCAACTTGACAGTATTGGTCGGACTTTTACACAAACAAGAGTCGCAAGCGTGCCTTGAAACTGGGGTCTTCTGTCTGGCCAGCAAGACAAAAGCTTAATCTCTCACACCCAGCCTTCCTGTGTTGATCTTTCCTAGAATGTCATCTTCACCTCAAAATGTAAAACACAATATAACCTCCTTACTTTTATACTATTCCAGCAGAATCTAGAATTTATATATGTGTAATTCCACAGCACATCAAATAAATGTAATAGTGACATGGATATTGCCTACTATTATCATGATAATGACAGTTTCTTGATATATTATGTATAATGTGCGCATCCGCAATAGTCACATCACATTATTTCAGACGTCTCCGGTCTCTAAATGGACAAATATAAGATCAGTCTTTCAGAAATGACAGAAAAACATCACAGAAAAGCATGTTTTTCTCCCTGTCCTGTTTATTAGCCACTAATGGCGATGCCATTCCTCTCTTGTTCACGTGTCCAGCACTGAGCGCTGAATGCTGTGATGTGGATTGTGCTCTCACTCTTGTATTCCCGGTATAGTCTGATAGGAGGGCTGTTGCTGGGAAACTGTGTGTTTGTTAATGCACAACACAGTAAGGCTGAGACTCAGAGTCAGGTGTATAATTCTCATCTGCTTACTGTATATTGCGTCCATCATGTTATGAGTAGGCCCACACGGAATCTGCACACGCAGAATCCTGCAGATTTTCTGTTTATTTACTTGAGTAAATGTGTGTAAATCTATATTTATTCAGTTTTTTTTATTAATTACAGTAAAATTATTGACTAATATAAAAGTGTTAATCTGATTTATGTACAATGCCGTTTGTGCAGTAATATTTACTAGTCTTTTAGTAGATATATTATATGAGAGACTTGCTTTGTTTACCAAATAAAGTGGATCTAATTGGATTTGCATTTTAAATATTAAATAAAAGTTAAAAAGACATTATTTTTTATTTTACATATTAAGGTTTTAGTTCAGATACTCTCAAAATAATTCCGCAGAAATCCGCTGATTTTTACCGAAATCTCAGCAGAAATAGCAAAAAACGTCCGCAGATTCCGTCTGGCCCTAGTTATGAGTGACTTCGTCTCATTGCATTGGGAAAAATTACTTGCACTTTAAAACTGACCCTTTTAGGCTTTGATCCTAATTGTGCCGCTTTCATGACTGTCGCTTTAAATTCAAATGAGATTGTGCTCTTTTCAAAAGAGGGCGGAGCTCCAAAACAGTGGCAGATTCAAAAACAAGACTAACATCCTATGCTAATCAGGGAGAGATTGTCACTAATGGGCGGGGCTTTCCCCTTTGATAACATGTACAAACATGTGCGGTCAGAGGAAGTACCCAGTAAATGACCAATTCAAATGATCCATTCAGAGTGATGACGTTCACAAAAGACAAACGAATGGTGCGAATCAGGCGGCACCAATGATGCGAATCAAGCGGAATCAGCTAAACCAAAAACATTTGCAATACTTCCTAAATAAGCACTTTATAATAAGTACAATAAATAGAGGTTTACCTTTAAAAAGTTTCTTTAGAACTTTAGCTGACCATGAATCCTTAATAATTTAAAATCCATGTTTCTAATATCCAAAATATTGTGGTCTTCTGAGTTTCAGAAGGCTAGCATCCTAATTTTATTTTATTCATTTGGTTTTTGCATCAGATATATTGTCTGATGAAAGCCAGGGCCAATATTTCATTTGCTCCATATTATTACTGTCGTCTTCATAAAAGGGTTCAAAAAAAGTTTGCTTTCCAATTGTTCAGTCAGACTTAGGCCCAATCCCAATTCTACCCCTTAGCCCTTCCCCTTACCCCTACCCCTCGTTTTGCGCATTCATGTGAAGGGGTAGTGGTGTCCCAATTCTCTTTAGTTTAAAGGCGTAGGGCTAAGGGGAAGGGGTATACACCCCCTCGAACGAAGATTTTTCAGGACCACACTCGTTACCAAGGGGTAAGAAAATTTCCCAGAATGCACCAGCTACAGCGACAGTTTCGCTGAACCCGGAAGTAAGAAGAGCCACAAATTATTATTTTTTTGTCATTATTACGAATTTTTACAACAAACAAACATATGTTTTAATATATTCATAACCGTGTTCATGTTTTACGTCATGCTTTTATAAAAAAAAAAACGCTAAAATAAAAACTGCTAAATTTTGCGATCTATAATCCATAATAATAACTCCTGTACACCAATCCCACAACATTCTGACACTTGATGACACTTGAACACCCTGTCAGAAAAGTCTAGTGTCTGAGAATGAGCCTTTTACAGTGTCTGCTATAATGTTAATGTTGTTTTTGGTGTTTACATAGATGAATATGGCCACGGTGTAAATACGCAGCATGATTACTATCTTATTCCCACATTAGATGGTTATGATAACATAATATATGCCTTCAGTGATTTCCTGAAGATAAATACCAAAAAATAACACAACTGGAATAACTACAGCAGTCGCGATCATCTGATCTCATATGAAGCAAGAGATCGCGATGACATATGATGACGTGTGCAGGTGCTGTAGTGCTGTCCCAATTCTTAAAGGTAAATTTTGAAGCCCTTCCCCTTCACAATCGTTTTTTAAGGGCCAAGGGGAAGGGGTACAAAAATAGAATTGGGATTGGGCCTTATTGTAAAGCATAACCAAGTGTATTTACTTGAAATACATACTCCGCAACGATGGACATTTTGATAACTGCTTGGGTAGGCTATTTGATTTGTTCTCACACTGTGCCGGTAATATTGTGTGATGGAAGATCATGCGGGCGCGCTCCGGTTCTTTGAGTTCAGCTGTAACAGCAGCGCAGCCGAGTTCATTCAGTATGATTCCACCTACCCCAGCTTCTTTTCCTACATGTGCAAGTCAATCATTGATGAAGACTATTTGAGTTTAGATTTTTGTTCTATGACAAGTTTGGTTAGCCTACCTTTGACTGGACGGTTCACGCGGTAGTACTGAAATAAGGGACTGTCCTGGGAAAATTGGCACATCTGATCACCCTTATGGGTGACTAAAACTAATTCAATATTCTGATTAGGCTACAGCCACTCTGAGCCCCAGTTTAGCACCGGTGTCACTGTTTATTAACAACAGCGAGCTGAAAGGAATATTTCACATTATCGACGAGAGAAAGCATGACGCAAAGAGGCGTTTACCACGTCATAGCGTAAATTAATTCATGGGCCCCCTTCTCCCATGAGCCCTGGGGCTTTAGAAATTAACAACTCACTGATCTCACTCAAATGCTCATGTAAAAACTGAATGAATTTAAAGTATCATCATGTTTTTGGTGTTTTGCAGAAAAATGTATTAACTGCTTGTGATGTCCCTCATTTGTGCCTCAAAGCACCTCACAGTCTGTTGTTTGGTTTTGGTGAGTACTGCATCTGCAGCACCAGATGAGGAGCATTGATCTGGATGCTGATCGCGGGTCAGCGTTTGTGGACGTGCAGATTAGAGAAGATCAGAGCAGCAGCTGCCGACGGTCAGCTCGAGATGATGTCATCATGACCAAGCAGAGGCCAGTGACACTGAAAATCCCATAAGAGCTGATTAAGACCTGCAGAGGGACTGGAGGATCTTCTGCACACCAGGACTGATTCAGATCAAGCGTCGGCACGCAAGAGTCGGATGCATTAAGTGTTTTAAAGAAGAGATCTGCTAAAGCAACAGTTGCTCACTAATACTGTGAATGCAACATGGTCACGAGACAACATTTCACTGTGGTACAATCTAGAAGAGTAAAACATTACCGTCATTACCGTTTGAGCTCATTTTTTTTGTTTTACTAATTGCTCAAAAACAAACATCAGTATTCTGTTTAACAGGTTTCATTATTTTGGTAAAACTTAATAAGTGTAATAAAATAAAATAAAAAAACTATAAGAAACACAAAGAAAAGAATGTCATTTCTTGAATATCACCATATTTGTTTACCATGGCATTAATGTATATTAATACATATATCAGATTTTTTACTTGCCCTGCCAAAGTTTTCACTGACCCCACCAAAAAGAAAAGAGAAGTTTATAGCTACTTTTAGGCACATATTTTAAATAATGTCTGTGAATCTAGAATTTCATTTGTGCCACGTTAACCAATCAGGAGCTTGCTTTAGGAGGAGTGTGTTTATGATGTAGCGCCTGTAGTTGGTGTCCTAATACTATGTTCACACCAGATGTGGCATGTGCGATTAAATCGCCCTGTTCGCGTGTATATAGACGCGTGAACATTTTAAATTTACTTGCTTCAGTCGTGCAACAAATTCATTTTACAATAGACTTGGATTCGCGCCATGAGCAGGGTTTCAGTCTGCCCGGTTTCTTTAGTTTCATTGCTAAACATCTAACATGGTTTTTATTGAGAGAGTAGCTGTGCTTTATGTGCTTTATGAAGGCTGAAAAACAGAGTAGATTCATCTCAGCGTAGATTTTTAGCATTGCTTTTAACTTAGGATGACCAATTTGTTAAGTTTTTATTTTATCTTATGGTTCATATTGTTTTATTGCATCTTTTTATTGTTGTGCTGTTTTGCTTGCCTTGTATTGTTAGTATTCTACCTTGTAGCGCTTTGAGTTTAAGAAAAAAATTACAAATAAAATGTATTATTATTATTATTATTATTATTATTACTAGATCCATTCAAAGGTGCACCAGCTCTGTGAGTTCATCAACTCCTCCAGAAACTGCACCTGGATGACGGATGCTTTTAGCGGTGCTTCAGGGTGTACTCACACTATGTACAGTTGCCTTGAACCAATGCCGACACACACTTGTCCCCCCTCCTGTCATCCCCGGCGGCCCGCACTCACATTGCATTCGAGCATGAGCAGGCTTACGTCATCGATGATGCGCTGTTCAGTAGGCGCTCTCGCTCAGCACCGTGGAGATTTCTTTAATTATGTAATTTTAGTGGTTTGGGATGCAGTGACACGCCACTTTTAACGCTCATAAACAATCATAAAGTCCTCGTGCTGCAAGAATTAGAAGGTTTGCTGAAGGTGCAGTGAGGGGTTTGCATCTTTAATAATCTACGACAGTTTGCGTTTTTTGAACAGTAAGAATGATTAATAAATCCATATGAAACAGTGCCTTTAAGTGACGGCGCGTCTTCTGTTATATACAGTACTTACTATTTAATCCCCCTCAAGTGGAAGTTTCATTCTGTTGAACATCTAAAGAAGATATTTTGAAAAATGTTAGGAAAACAAATACTATTGAAGTTAGTATATTAAGCTCTTGAAGTTTGCTGACGACACTATTGTTATAGGCCTCATCCGGAACGGTGACGAGTCTGCATGCAGACAGGAGTGGAGCGGCTGGCTTTATTGTGCAGATACAACAACCTGGAGCTGAACACACTCAAAACAGTGGAGATGATAGTGGACTTTAGGAGAAACCCCCCTGCACTCCCCCCACTCACCATCATGCACAGCACTATGGCTGCAGTAGAGTCATTCAGGTTCCTGGGCACCACCATCTCTCAGGATCTGAAGTGGGACATTCACATAGACTCTATTGTGAAGAAAGCCCAGCAGAGACTGTATTTACTTCATCAGCTGAGGAAGTTCAACCTGCCACAGGAGCTGCTCATACAGTTCTACTCAGCTGTCATCCAATCCATCCTCTGCACTTCAATCACCGTCTGGTTCAGCTCAGCTGCCAAAACTGACCTCCGTAGACTACAGCGAATAGTCCGGACTGCTGAACGAATGACTGGCACTACCCTTCCTACACTTCAAGAACTGTACTCTTCCAGAATGAGTAAAAGAGCTCGTAAAATCACTCTGGACGCCTCACACCCAGCACACTACCTGTTCGAACTGTTACCGTCTGGTCGGCGCTACTGAGCACCAAGCACAAAAACAGCCAGACACAGGAAAAGTTTCTTTCCTCAGGCCATCTACCTCATGAACAGTTCAATATTCTCCTACTGTGCAATAAACATGTGCAATACTTTCTCATACGTACTTGTACACAGCACCTTATAACAATATACAATGCAATACTTTCTCACACGTATTTGTACACAGCACCTTATAACCTGTATATTTACAACAAATCTGTACATACAACTCAACATCCAGATCTTATTGACTAACTGCATCTCTGTTTAATGTTTATCGCCTTTTTCTTTTCTCATATTTAATTTTGTGTTGTCACTTTATGTACACTGGAAGCTTCTGTTGCCAAAACAAATTCCTTGTGTGTGTGTGAAGCACACTTGGCAATAGTTACAGGTCTCTAACATTTCTCAAAATATCTTCTTTTGTGTTCAACAGACGAAATAATCTTCCACTTGAGGGAGAGTAAATAGTAAGTAACTTTTAATTTTGTGATGAACTATTCCTTTAAGCCCAAAAGCTCACTTTTATCCCTGATAAAACGCCAAATATAAAGGCTTGTACCCTCAGACAAAGAGGAGTGTTCTGAATTAGGCCATCTGCATATCAGCATGTCCCGAATCCCACCTGTTCCATCAATCCCAGCGCTGAGTTTATCAGACGTAATCCTGCCCTCACTTTCCCCTGAGAAACCCTCATCATCACAGCACAACACGATGCTGCGGAGCAACAGGTGGAAAGAATCCAGCTCACGTGTACATTTAATCCCTGTGTTTACACTTCTGAGAAACTAAGATGCAGGCCACGGCCTAAAATCTGCCGACTCAGGCCTGTTCTGCTCATATCAGCCCTCTATCAAAACAAAACATGTTTCCCAAAAAGCCATTATATTATTAAGTGGATATAAACAATTGAACTCAGTTGAGTGTTTTTCGTCTCAAGGTTTTGTCCTGCATGTGGAGGCAGCCGGATTAAGGGTCAAACTTTGTGAATGAAAACAGAACTCAGTACTTGCAAGAAGAAAAAAGGCAAAAATAAGAGATTTTTAACTGGTATAATGAACTCGTTACTGGAGGAAAAGAAGGTAGATGTTAAATATTATATTTATATACATGTATAAATACACACAGTTCTCCCCGTGTTGGCGTAGGTTTCCTCCGGGTGCTCCGGTTTCCCCCACAGTCCAAAGACTGAGGTGAATTGAATCAACTACACCGTAGTGTATGAGTGTGTGTCAATGACTGTGTATGGGTGTTTCCCAGTACTGGGTTGCGACTGGAAGGGCATCCACTGCATAAAACATATGCTGGAATAGTTGGCGGTTCATTCCGCTGTGGCGACCACTAATAAATAAGGGACTAAAAAGACTAAAATACGACAGTAAAAATCTTTAACCTGGTTAACAGTATGTTTCCTTAATATATATACAGTGAATAACCGTAAATTGACTTTCCCACAATTCCCTGCATGGCACATCACTTTTCTTATGCTTTATGTTGACGTTATTATAGATCATTTTAGTTGTGTCCCCATCAGTTATGTACATTAGAGATTTATATTACATCTAATGTTGATAAACAATGTTTATTTCATAACTTTAATTTTATGAGTGTTACCATACTGGAGTTCAGTAGCTGTGTGTGAATGACACTGAGCACCTTCTATACACTAATGCACTTCTCATCTTGTGGGAAAAGTTGTTTGTGATGAGCATTGGTTCATTATTTAACTTACTCATCACCACCTGCATATGGCAGTGTTAATGTTTATATCTGTGTAACAAATGATGTGATGTGTAGATGTTAGTTATTCAAAATACAGATATATTACCTCTATAAATTACAGAAATACGGTAGTTTACTGTAAAAAGGAGAAATTACTTCTACGGTTTGTACCATATTTTTAACGGTGAAATACTGGCAACCACAGCTGCCGTTTTTTTAAGTACATTTTACAGGTTTATTTTTTTTACAGTATATATATATATACATACATTTACATATTACACACACACACACACACACACACACACACACACACATGCACGCATATACAGTGCTTAGCATAAATAAGTAACCCCTCACAGATCTCTTATTTTAATTAATATTTTCCATAGGAAGCTTTACAATAATACATTTGTGCATATACATTAGATTAGTCAGTACTGAAGCCAAAGCTGAAACTAACCTAACAAAACTACTTAAAATTGCTTAATTAAATTAATTAATTACAGTTAAAAGAAATTGTACACCCAAATTAATATGTTAGGGAAAAATATTTTAAAAATTGAAATAATGAAAAAATTAAATTAAATTGGGCAGCAAAACTTGGGAAATAACTTGGGAAAAAATATTAAATAAACAGATTTTTTCAATATGTTTTTATTTAAAGAAACAAGTGGGTGGTACGATTGCCTCACAGCAAGAAGGTTGCTGGTTCGAGCCCTGGCTGGGTCAGTTGGCATGTCTGTGTGGAGTTTGCATGTTCTCCCCATGTTTGCGTGGGTTTCCTTCACAGTCCAAACACATGCACCGTAGGTGAATTGAATGAGTAAAATTGTCCGTAGTTTATGTGTGTGATTGCAAGGGTGTTTCCTGGTGTTGGGTTGCGGCTGGAGGGCATCCGCTGCATAAAAACATGGATAAGTTGGAGGTTCATTCCGCTGTGGTGACCCCAGATTAATAAAGGGAATAAGCCAAAAGAAAAATGAATGAATAAAAAAATAAAAATAAAAAAGAGAAACAAAAAAAATTAAAATATAAAATGTTGAAATTTCATAATTTGTAAATGTATTAGTTGTTGCAATATTTCGTTTGAATTTAAAAGTATTATCTTTATATTTCTTAAAATGTACACATAAAATATAAATTAATGCTGAGCAAATATTAAGATTAATCACATCCAAAATAAAAGTTTGTTTTGACATAAGATATGTGTGCATTATATCTACACCCATATATAAAAAACTATGCAAAAATATACAAAACGATTTGCATAGATAATTAAATGTATATATTATTTGTATCATATACATATACGTTTTATACGTAAATTTAAACAAACATTTTCTTAAATATATGTATAATATAAATGCATAATATATACATTTATATATTGTATATTTACAGTACACATACATATTATGTCAAAACATTGCCCAGCTCTAATATATGCTCATCATATATGAGTACACCCCTCACAAATCTCTCTTTTAAAGTCATTCATTTTCTTTTCGGCGTAGTCCCTTTATTAATCAGGGGTCACCACAGCGGAATGAACCACCAACTTATCCGGCATGTTTTATGTAGCGGATGCCCTTCCAGCTGCAACCCATAACTAGGAAACTCTCTTTTAAATTAATACTTTTAATTGACTTCAATACTATTTGCATATACATTAGATTTGTCAGTCCTGAAGCCAAATCTGGAGCTAGTCTAACAAAATAACTTACGATAACGGTCAAAAAATTAGTACAGCCAAAAAAATATAAAATAAACAGATTTTTTCAATATATTTTTATTTAAAGAAACAAAAAAACATTTTTTTCATTCATTCATTCATTTTCTTTTCGGCTTAGTTCCTTTAATATTCTGGTGTCACCACGGCGTAATGAACCGCCAACTTATCCAGCATTTGTTTTACGCAGCGGATGCCATTCCAGCCGCAACCCATCTCTGGGAAACACTCATTCACACACATACACTACAAACAATTTAGTCTACCCAATTCACCAATACCGCATGTCTTTGGACTGTGGGGGAAACCCGAGCACCCAGAGGAAACCCACGCGAACGCAGGGAGAACATGCAAACTCCACACAGAAACGCCAACTAACCCAGCCGAGGCTCGAACCATCGACCTTCTTGCTGTGAGGCGACAGCACTACCTACTGCGCCACTGCGTCGCCTTAATTTTTTTTTTTTGTAATTTATAATTATTTTTCAATATTTTGCATGAATTTAAATGCATTATCTTTCTTTTTCTAAAGATGTTCTGTGACTAAAATATTATTTAATAAATGTATCTGCTTAATAAATCTGTTTTGGTCAAATGCAACAAAATATATGACCTATATTCACTGAGAAATGGATTCAAATATTCATTTTCAAAATGAGGTGTACTCATTTATGCTGAGCACACACATGCAGCTGGAAGCATATGCCAGAGTAATCGGCGGTTCATTCCGCTGTGGCGACCCTTGATAAATCAAGGACTGGAAAGAGAGCATATACTGTACACACAAACAGTGCTGCTCTGACTTTGAGGGACTGCGAGAGGTGTATTAAAACTACGTTCCTGCTGTACCTGTCTCTTAATGCACGCACAGACGTGTGTAGCGCATGTATTCACACAGTTAAGTGTGGAAAAGCTGGCCTGGAAGAGTGTGCACCTGACTGTGACGCGACCGGATGATTGCTCCACAGAAGGCTGATCAAGGTCAAAAAATGCAGGAGAACACAAACCTGGACAAGGGATTTCACAAATCTGCTTTGGGTGCAACATCTGTAATATTTGTGAGATTTGCAAAGACTGGCTTTCAGAGATTGATCATTCAGAGCGTCTTGTTGAGTCAGTGGGACAGTCTCTGCACCTGATCCCACAACGCTGATTAGATTGTGGGTATAAATATAGAGCCAGACTGATCCCGAGTGAACAGCAGGGCTGCAGAGGGGAAAATCCCATTGCTTTTCTCTATGGAGGCACAGATTTAGGAGTTCAGGAGAGACCTATTGGTATTTTATGAGCTGTGAGAATGCTCAATGATAGCATGTGGATCAAAAAGAAGTGTGTCAGATGAAGGTTGTCTATAGAGAACTGTGCCTTTAAGGATCACAGTGTGGCCCTGAAATGCTTCTTAATAGTCAGCTGAATTTTTTTTATACTTACATCAGCCTGTACTGATGATCCATGCAAAATGCAGGTTTTCAAAGCCATTTTGATTGCAATATATGATTGCAAAAACAACTCATAAATACATAAATCATAAATACAAACTTAAGATATTAATTTAAGAGTTGAGATTGTTTATTTATTCCCACATCAGCAACTCGTGGCTATTTCACAGCAACATCAATATTGATAAAAACATATTACGAAATAATAACTTCAGTAACAACTTCATATCTCAATGAATAAATAGAATTAAATCATAAATAAGAATAAATAAAGAAAAATACAAATAAAGAACAAAATAAATATAAATAATAATAGAAATGAAGAAAAATAAAGAATAAATTAAAAATATATAAAAAAATAAAGATTGAAAAAGGAGAAAAAAGAAAAAGAATGAATCAAATCAATATAAATGAATGAATGAATAAATAAATAAATAAATAAATAATATTATTTATTAAATAAATTTATTTATTTATTTAATAAATAATATAATTCATATCTCAATGAATAAATAGAATTGAATAAAATAAGAAATAAAAAAATAATAATAGAATAAAGATAAAGAGGAAGAATAAAGAAAAAATAAAGATAAATAAAAATAAATAAATAATAAATAAAAACTAATAATAATAAAAATAAAAATAAATAACAAAAAATTGAAATGAATACAAATTAAAATAAAAGCAAAAATAAAGAAAAAATATAGTATAAATAATATATAATAATAAATATAAAGAAAAATAATAAATAATAATAATAAAATAAATATAAAGAATAAAGAATAAATATAAAATTATAAATAATAAAAGATAAAGATAATAAAAAAGTAAAGAAAAAATAAATAAAAATAAAGTAAAATAAAGAATAAAAATAAAGAAAAATAAAATAATATTAAAAATAAAAATAAAGAAAGAATAAAAATAAAAATAATGATAAATTAATAATTACAAAATTATTTCATTTAAAAAAAAACATCAGATATACATTTTCATTTAATTTATAATAAATAACTTGAAATTCTTCCTGGTTCCAATATTTTATTCTGTGTCTCTTTTATATACTCAATTTATATCTAGATTTTTATTGCTTCATTTTTGAATCATTATACTTTGGCTTGTCCACCTAGTTACCATTACCTGCACACACACACGCACACGCACACACACACACACACACACACACACACACACACACACACACAC
>CAIGQZ010004081.1:4065759-4080827 GCA_903798205.1 Danio tinwini
CTTACATTTTATTAGATTTTAAGTAGTGAAAACTTCTATTAATGAGTTTTTTGGGGCTGCACTGTGATCCTTAAAGCGATAGTTCACAAATTTTTGTCTGTTTTCAAGTGATTATCTTAAACGTTATTAAATTTTTAATGGTTACAACTTTTATTAATGAGTATTTTAGGGCTGCACTGTGATCATTAAAGCGATAGACCATTCATGTCCGTTTCCAAGTGATTATCTTGAATTGTATGTGGTTTTAAGTGATTAAAAACTATTAATGAGTATTTTATGGCTGCACTGCGATCCTTAAAGCGATAGTTCGCCCATTCAAGTCTGTTTTTAAGTGATTATCTTAAATTTTATTAGATTTAAAGTGATTGGAAACTATTAATGAGTATTTTAGGGGTGCGCTGTGATCCTTAAAGCAATAGTTCACCCATTCAAGTCTGTTTTCAAATTAAAAAAGGCAAAATCATTCAAGCAGGATGGATGCTTTTAAAAATAAAACACTTATTCTGACCTTCACATTCTTGGCATAAATAATAAGTGGTTATCTTAAATGGTACTACATTTTAAGTGATTAAAAACTTCTATTAAGGAGCACTTTAGGGCTGCACTGTGATCCTTAAAGCGATAGTTCAACCTTAACGTGAAAATTCTGCTTAGATGACTTAAAAAGGATGACTTAACTCACTAAATCACGACATAGGGTACTAAATTGAATTCATGATGTACTAAATCGAAATTATGTCTGTATAAGTAATACATTACGACTTTAAAAGTCAATATTATGAGATAAAAACTTGAAACTGTAACAGACTTAGATGAAATTATGACATAGGCTAGTTAAGTCGACTTTAAAAGCCAAAATTGTCATTTACTAACTTGAAATTATGACAAGGTACTAAAATTCTGTCTGTAATTTCTCACCCTTTACTTGTTTCAACTTGTTTGGGTTTCTTTCTTCTATTGAACACAAAAGTAAATATTTTTAAATAGCTGGAAACCTGTAACCATTTACTTCCATAATATTTGTTTCTCCTACTATGGACGTTATCGGTGTAGAGCTTTATATCTACATAGCTTTTTATACATAGCTTTATATAGCTAAATATCTTCTTGAGCGTTTAAGAGAATAAAGAAACCACTTGAAGTTGATTTAAAATGTATCTGAGTCCAGTTGAGTCGCCTAAAGCCTCCTCATTTGGTCAAAAGCGTCTGCTGGGTGACTACATGTAAAGTTCAATGGTAAACGTAAAGCATCTGTAACGTTGCCTACTTTCTTGCGTCTTTTTTTATCAACAAAGAAATACTTTTTGTGGAAATAGAAGTATAACTGCCAATTAGACTATACTATACATCTCTTTAAATCTATACATAGACCAGAAATGAAGTAGAAACGTAGACATACCTTATTTCGTGAAGTAAATGTGCTCCCGCGCTGGAGCTGCACATGTCCGTGGCTCCTGCTGTGTGTTTCTGCAGAGCGCGCGTGCACGTTGGCTCTTCAGCACAGTGGGTTATTTGACTCCTCCTTCACCTGACTCCCGCGGGGTTAAGTTTCACTGAGTACTTCTGCATCTCTCTGTCCCGTCACGTCACAATTTACAGTTTTTATTGTTATTTTACGATAATATATTTTACGAAAGGCGACGCGGTGGCGCAGTAGGTAGTGCTGTCGCCTTACAGCAAGAAGGTCGCTGGTTCGAGCCTTGGCATTTCTGTGTGGAGTTTGCATGTTCTCCCCGCGTTCGCGTGGGGTTCCTCCGGTTTCCCTCACAGTCCAAAGACATGGGGTACAGGTAAATTGGGTAAGCTAAAATTGCCTGTACACTCTCAAAAATAAAGGTACGCGAGTTGTCACTGGGGTGGTACCTTTTCAAAAGGAACATTTGTACTTAAAGGGTCCATATTGGTACCTCAAAAGTATATATTAGTACCTACAAATTTTAAGAGGAACACTTTTGTACTTTTTAAGTACTAATATGTACTCTTGAGGTATTAATATGGACCTTTTAGCTACAAATTTGTACCTTTTGAAAAGGTACCACCCCAGTGACAGCTTGCGTACCTTTATTTCTGAGATTGTAGGGAAAATAACTAACTTTCCCACTTCAGAGCACAGCGTCTTCTTGACATCATTCAACCGGGATCTGCTACAGTGTTTGTTGGCGGGGCTGGGGGTTTCATAGTCTACAGAACCATTGTTATAAAATAACTTGCCTAATTACCTTAACCTGCCTAGTTAACCTAATTAACCTAATTAAGCCTTTAAATGTCACTTTAAGTTGTATAGAAGTGTCTTGATAAATATCTAGTCAAATATTATGTACTGTCATCATGGCAAAGATAAAATAAATCAGTTATTAGAGATGAGTTATTAAAACTATTATGTTTAGAAATGTGTTGAAAAAAATAAAATTAAAAAAGAAATTAGGGAAAAATAAACAGGGGAGCTAATAATTCAGGGGGGCTAATAATTCTGACTTCAACTGTATGTTTAAGAATAGAGCAATATGCTGGTGTTTAACTGCACTGCTTTAATGAACTCCTGCATTGGGCTCACACACAAGCTGCGTCCCAAATGGCACACTATACACTATGCATGTACTTATGCACTTAAACACTCAACAGTATAGTATATGTATGTAGTGTTGTCCCAAATGGAACACTAATGTTTTTTTACTAAGCTGAAATTTAACCCGTTTCCCTGATGACGTTTGACTGTTGCCAAATTAGTGAAATAAATTAACAAAGTACCAAATAACACCTGCCATGAGTATGACCGCATTCACCATTGGGGGGCGCTATATTCCCTCTCGTAGGAGAATTTCGCTTTCACAATCCAAAATAAAGTTATCCAACATGTGCGCTCGAAAGCTCTACCCCTTCCGCTACGTGAGCAAAGCTGCGCCCGTTAAGTGCGTGAAGTGTCCATCATTCACACTTCATTTTATCTAAGTGTAGTTTGACATATTTGTTTTATTTCATTTAAAATATATTTATATTTTCTTATTTTGTTTTCTTTAACTATTTGTTATTTCGTTCATGTTCCGTTTTTTTCTCCTTATGCCTTGTATCATTTGTGTTACTAGATGGACAATGAATATGTATAATTTGTATTCAGGTCACACAATATTAGCACAAATTAATGTTTTATGTATTTCCTGTTACTTGTGTTAATAAAAAAATAATAATAATAAATTAAATAAAAATAACTTCATTTTACCGGTGCATCATTCGGGTAATTAAAGTGCACTTATTATTTTTAGTGTTGTCAGTATAAACGCACTTCTTACACTATTTATACTACAAAATGGCATAGAATAGTGCATAAGTATGCAGTTTGGGATGCACCAACACACTCTGACTACTTCAAAATTGTTGATAAGCTGTGGTGGGCGTTTCTCTCTGTCTCGTGCTGAACGCAGTTGACCAATCACAACAGACTGGGTCATCGGACCAATCAGCACAGATTAGCATCACGCTGAAGCCGAAGTCACACTAGAGTTTGAGCTTGCGAAATTCTGTCGTACGGCACTGCGAAAAGGGGCGGGATTAAACAAGATGAATAGACATAAAAAAAAGGAAAACTGAAGGAACTGAGGAACAAATGAAGCCGCGGTCACACTGGGCTTTTCTCCCCATAGACTTCCATTCATACGCACACGAATGTGTCAGACCGGAAACGCAGGGTCATGCGTCGGAGTTTCGCAGGTTGCTGCGGTGCAAAGTTCAAGCTTAGTGAACTCTGACCTGCGAAATCACATCACTTGACTGCGTGAGACCAATCTAGGATCAAAACATGACCTCTCTGAACAGAAATTTAAAACAAGGAGCAATCGCTCGCTTTTTTAATGTCTTTTCATCTTGTTTAATCCCGCCCCTTTTCGCAGCGCAGTATGACAGAATTTCGCAAGCTCAAACTCTAGTGTGACTTCGGCTTTAATCGCTGAACGAATCATATGGGAGTCGTTGGGATAATTAGGTAAAAATAAATGCATATTATAAGACAATGAAAGTGTTTTTTCACCTTGCATGCATTTCAGCCTGTTGTTGGAGACCCCCAAACCAAAATATGACTTAATTTATGCATAATAGGGGCTTTTTAATGCTTTGTTGTGCTTCTATTTTATTGTTTTAAAATATTTTAGATTAGTTTTTGTTATTTTTGGTAACCTATTTTAATATGTATTTCAAGCTAAATGAGAATAAGAATAGTTTCCTTTTTAATTAAAAAACACTTTACGTTTATGGGGTGTGTGTTTAATAAAATTATCTTAAAATGATTAGCAATAATAGTAACAACAAATGAACTCTGCACATTTTTTGCCAATTTAGATGAATTTGTATTAGTACATTCATTTATTTTATTTTCGGCTTAGTCCCTTTATTAATCAGGGGTCGCCACGGCGGAATGAACCGCCAACTTATCCAGCTTATGTTTTACGCAGCGGATACCCTTCCAGCCGCAACCTAGTACTGGATAACATCCATACACACTCATTCACACACACACACTATGGGCAATTTAGTTTATTCAATTCACCTATAGCGCATGTGCTTGGACTGTGGGGGAAACGGGAGCACCCGGAGGAAACCCACGCCAACACAGGGAGAACATGCAAACTCCACACTGAAATGCCAACTGACCCAGCCAAGGCTCAAACCAGCAACCTTCTTGCTGTGAGGCGATCGTGCTACCCAAAATTAATGTATGGATAAATAAAAAAGCATGACAATTGGACCTGTCTGAATCCCCGATGCTTCCTGAGAACAACAAAAACAATCAAGAAACAATTTAAGACTTAAATTATGAAAGCTGTTCTTAACTTTTGTAGCTTTTTTTTTTTAAATACACTCACAGGAAATCTAATAATCTTCACAAACAAGCTGAAAGCCATGTCTGAATCCCCCCGGAGTCTGAGGGAGCTATTTTAGACTTTTCTCATGTTGGATTTACATCACATTTATAGGCTATTAAAGAATTTCTCCATTCGTGATGCTCCCTAAATATTAATAAAAATATATTTTAATAGTCTGTGCTTGGCTTGTTGTTGTCGGAAATACTTTACAATGTTTTTATCTGAATAAATTGAAACTCTTTTTGACTTTGCCTTCTTTTTTCACATTTTGACTTTTTTTGTTCTTTGATTTTAAAAAAAAGTATTAGTTTAAATATTAATTAATAAGTATTATTAATATTACTACATTATGAATGAATTAATAACTTTGCAGCGATGTACTCTTTAAAAATATAAAGATTTCATACGTCCAAAGAGTTGAGAGTTCCTTCTAGAGATTCCTAGTAGATCTGGCTGCAAGATGCTGATGCAAGCTGAACTTTTAATTCGCACACCTACCCCCCTCCCCATGACGTCACTAGCTTCATTGAGTGCATTGTCTATGTTGTCAGTCTGCAGTCAGATATTATTGGAGGGATTACACTATTTTGTATTCTTAAGCTCAGCAGAGGGCGCTGTTACATGTCTGTTTTCGTCTTTTTTATGGCATGCACATGAGCGACACCTGTCTGTCACAAACGCTAATACATCGTCCTTGAATTTAGGAAGAAAAAATTATACAAAAAAAGTATAAAACAGTCAATCTGTAATTATAGTACGTGAAGCTCTACATTTAAAAATATTTGATTAAACACCCACATTTGTATTTGTAAAAACGTTTTTACAATAAAAAGCGATTTACTTCAAATATATATAAACATTTTAAAGTAAATTTTTTAATATAACGTATAATTTTTTTTAAACCTTTAGATATTTCTGTAGACATCTAAAAGACAAATTGAAAGTCATCACGATTAACTAGAAAATAAATTAAACATTTGATACTACAAAGCTCTAAATGTGAAAACATTCCATAGATTTGTGAACTTTTTACATTAAAAGCAAATGTTCTAACTTGAATAATAGTGAATACACACACACACACACACACACACACACACACAAGCCACTTTATTAGGTACACCTTACTAGTACTGGGTTGGACTCCCTTTTGCTTTCAGAACTGCCCTATACGTTCCACCACATCACAAAGGTGCTCTATTGGATTGAGATATGGTGACTGTGGAGGCCATTTAAGTACAGTGAACTCATTGTCATGTTCAAGAAACCAGTCTGAGATGATTCGCACTTTATGACATGGTGCGTTATCCTGCTGGAAGTAGCCATCAGAAGATGGGTACACTGTGGTCATAAAGGGATGGACATGGTCAGCAACAATACTCAGGTAGGCTGTGGCGTTGACATGATGCCCAATTGGTATTAATGAGCCCAAAGTGTGCCAAGAAAACATCCCCCACACCATTACACCACCAGCCTGAAATGTTGATACAAGGCAGGATGGATCCATGCTTTCATGTTGTTGATGCCAAATTCTGACCCTACCATCTGAATGTGGCTGCAGAAATGGAGACTCATCAGACCAGGCAACGTTTCTCCAATCTTCTATTGTCCAATTGTAGTGCGACTGTGTGAATTGTAGCCTCAGTTTCCTGTTCTTAGCTGACAGGAGTGGCAACCGGTGTGGTCTTCTGCTGCTGTAGCCCATCCGCTTCAAGGTTGGAAGTGTTGTGCGTTCAGAGATGCTCTTCTGCCGACCTTGGTTGTAACGAGTGGTTATTTGAGTTACTGTTGCCTTTCTATCAGCTGAAACCAGTCTGGCCATTCTCCTCTGACCTCTGGCATCAACAAGACATTTGCACTCACAGAACTGCCACAGAACACACATTTTCTCTTTTTCTGACCATCCTCTGTAAACCCTAGAGATGGTTGTGTGGGAAAATCCCAGTAGATTAGCAGTTTATGAAATACTCAGACCAGCCCGTCTGGCACCAACAACCATGCCACGTTCAAAACCACTTAAATCACCTTTCTTCCCCATTCTGATGCTCGATTTGAACAGCAGCAGATCGTCTTGATCATGTCTACATGTCTAAAAGCATTGAGTTGCTGTCATGTGGTTGGCTGATTAGAAATTTGTGTTAACGATAAGTTGGACAGGTGTACCTAATAAAGTGGCCGGTGAGTGTACGTCCACTATTCTTAACAGTAAATGTTAAAACACAGTGATGTAGATATTTCATTACACATTAATGAGCTCAAATCAAAGGATTAAAAATAAAATAAAAAACGCATTAAAATGAAGTGTAATTATGTGCTGTATAGATTATAACTTTACATAATAACACTTAGATTAGTTTCCGTAGACACTTCAGATGAATCTCCAAGCTGGAATAATAGTAATAATAATGCTTGACTTTCTGCATAAAGTCATAAAGCTGAAAACATTGCAATAATTCAATCCATCCTCATCAGATCTGCACATAAAAAGCAGTATGTAAGGCAAGCACTCACATACACAATTGGATGGGGTTTGCAAGAGAGAACCGAAAAACGTCTCCCTCATTTATTTATACAGTATTACATCGGTATAAAAGGGTGGTAAGATACAGCGACAGCCGAGGAAAAGGACTGAATGCTAACAGAATTCAGCAAAATCAATTTCACTGCCGTCAAAAACAACACACTTACTGAAAAACGTTTCATCTTTGCCAGGAAGCGTCGCAGAATTCACAAACAGCCGTGTCTTTTTGGCTTTGTGGTTCTACACAAATCGAACTTCAAGTCGAACAAGAGTCCTTCAGGATTGACAGCGATAAATGGACTGGAATAAAAAACATATGGACAGGAAAAAGATGGATCATAAACATACTGATATTCCTTAGGTTAGGTCTGACGTTTCGCTTTGCATGCATAATGGTTAAATGGTTCACTCAAAAATAAACATTTGCTTATTATTTACTCTCCCGCAAGTGCTTCCAAATCACTACTATGGAAATCAATGGTTACCGGTTTCAAACATTTTTCAAAACATCTTCTTTTGATTTAACTGAGGAATAAAATAGTTTGGAAAGACTTGGGGGTAAGTAAATGACGTCTGATTATTAATTTTGGGGTGAAGTATCCCTTTCGAAATCATGATTTTAGTCGGCTCAAAAACCAGGTGTAAAACCACCAATCTAATCATTTTCCAACAAGGAAGAACCTTAAAGGGATAGTTCACCCAAAAAATAAAAAACACTCACTAATTACGCACTCTCAAATGTTTTTAAAATGTCTTTTTTTCTCTTGAACACAAAAGAAGATATTTTGAAGAGAGCTGAAAACCGGTAACCATTGTCTTCCATAGTATTTGTTTTTCCTACTATGGAAGTCAATGGTTACCGGATTCCAGTTGAAATATCTTCTTTAGTGTTTAACCGAATTATATGTTAGAAACCTCTAACCACTGACCTCAATAGTAGCATAAACAAATACTATGGAAGTCAATGGTTACAGGTTTCCAACATTTTTCTAAATGTTTTCTTTAGTGTTTAACAAAATAAAGAAACTCAAAATGATTTGGAACAAGTGAAAGTTGAGTAAATGATGATCAAATTATCAGTTTTAGGTGAACTATCCCTTTAAAATTTAGTTTGGGCTCATGTGCCAAATAATGACGGATTTAAGAGTGGAGTGTAACATATAGAGTCCTGAAAGCAACCCGAATGAAGCCGTGACAGAAACCCAGCCACGAATCCCATAGTCTGACTTGAGAAATCCTGATTCAAAAGAACTTGACTCCTTTTCCGTCATCCATAGTGATGATTTCTGCCTTCCCATCAGCCTGCAGGGCCTGAAGTGAACGCAGCAACATCCAATCCTCTAGTCCGTGAAACTCTGAAAGACACACAGATACACTCGCTGTTATTTTCCAGTTAATTAGGTATACCTGATCATCTTCTTGTAATGCCTAGTTCACACTACTGGATTTTAAGCCTGATTTGAGCCCGATTTGGAAGTTAACGAGCTCGCCGACAGAACGCGATGTGATCGGGGAAAATCTGCTTGGCCAGAATGGGCATCGATGCACTCGCTTCAGTCTGTGTTAACACGGACAGGAGAGTAGGCTATATTAACAGTATTAATTACCATACTGGTCATTCTGACCTTTCTCACATCATATTTACATTCAAAACTTCTATTGCGATAATGAAATTAAGCTTTGAATGTCTGTCATCATATTTTATGACAGCATTACACTAAAAATATTCAGTTTTTTGGTAATACAGAATATAAATGTGTAGTTAAGATACTAGAACATGCAAAGGTCTGAGCCTCGCTTCCATTTTCACTTTCAAACAGGAGCTATTTCCCGGCACAGAATATGCTGTTTTGAAAGATATATCTGAAGCAAATTTATGTTTTTGCTGTCAGAAAGTTTTGTTTATTTTAGCAGGAAGCTGCTAGGCAAAAATGCATGCATATTTAAAGTCACAGCGAAAAGAAGCAGACATGCATGCAGTCGTTTTGACCAATATGGTAATTAAAGTTAGACATGCTCAGTTCTTCACTGTTTTGTCATTTAAAACATAAATAACAGTTTTAGAAAGAAATACACAGATATTTAGAAACCGTCAGGGTGTTATAGATATGTTAGTTTTATTTCAAAGAGTTATAAAATTACAAAAATTAAAAACTCTCTGTATATCTTTCCGCTGATGCATCAGCTGACTGATGATGTTTTGAAATGCTCCCTTGAAAGCTTGAAACGCTGTCAGTGATGTAATCAGCACACGAGCAGCCAATAGTGTTCAGCTTTTTCTGATGACTCATCCCTCAAAATTTCATTGGCTGTGGTAGCTTGACTGAACCAAGTTGTTGTCAGATCATGTAGTGTGACCCCCCTCTTGTGGATCATTTACGTAGTGTGAACACCACAGTGATATTAAGACACAAAATCAAGTCATGTAGTGTGAACTGCACAGCAATCTGCCAATGTTTTAAATCCTGTAGTGTGAACTAGGCTTAAAGAAATAGTTCACTCAAAACTGAAAATTCTGTCATCATTTAGTCATCCTATACTTTTTTCAAACCTTCATTAGTTTATTTTATTCTGTTGAACACAAAAGAAGATATTTTGTAGAATGTTGAAAACCAGTAACCATTGACGTCCATAGTATTTGTTGTGGCTACTATGAAAGTCAATGGTTACAGGTTTCCAACGCATTTCAAAATATCTTCTTTTTGTGTTCAACAGAGAGAAAAAAATATCACATAAAGGTTAGAACCATTTGAGGAGTAAATAATGAGCAATTTTTCATTTTTGGGTGAACTAACCCTTTAACACAAACATTGTGTAAGCAATCAAAGAAATAGTTTACCCAAAAAATTAAATTCCATCATCATTTACTCACACTTTGCCCGTTTCAAATCTTTATGAGTTCCTTTCTTCTGTTGTATATATTTAGACATTTATTTTTGTTTTGTTAAGACATTGCATCCGGGACCTTCCTCCCCTTGGCAGCCAAGAAACATCAGACACAAATGAGGTAAGTGCCCAGGCCATCCACTCAAACTCCTCTAACTCGATTCTGCTTTGTTTCAGTTCTCCAAGCAGATCAACCAGGTGGAGGAGGAGGACAATGCCGGGACTGCCGATCCTGTCAGCAGGTGGGGATGGAACCGAGGGACACGAAAGGAACGAAGGAATCCTGCCATCCACTCGTGCCGACTATAGGCAGGGTGAGTATGCTTGAGTATCTCAAACACTAGAGATAGTTGGGACATGCAAAACATATTTTGATTTAGAAAGCTGAAAACCGGTAACCATTAACTTCTATAGTATTTGTTTTTCCTACAATGGAAGTCGATGGTTACAGATTTCCAACATTTTTCAAAATATCTTCTTTTGTGAAAAAGAATCTCATAAAGCACTTGTAAATTTTCATTTTTGGGTGAACTATCCCTTTAACTAATGTAAAACACGAGGCATGTTTTCTCACCACATTTCCCATAATCTTATTCAGAGCTACTGTTTCTATTTTACATTATTGTACATTATTTTGCACTTTTTTATTAAATGAGCGTGACTTTTGTGTGTTTTAATCAAAAGTTTTCTTCTGTTAATGCAGAGAAACATACATTACAATTATGAAATATTTGTATACCTTCTTTTTCCGTGTCGTCTCCATTAGCGAGTTCATAAAGTGTAAACACAGAGTTAACCATCCCGTTTTTGGAAACCTACAAAGAAAATACAGTGGAATAAAATAATTGAAAGCATGCAGTTTTTTCATTATGGCATTATTTTGAAAGATTATTATTATTCTTGTGGGCAAGGATCCATTGAATTGCTTAAAAATGACAGCAAAGACATTTATAGCATTACAGAAGAATTCACATAAAAAAAGTTTCCTTTAATCTGCAAAGCAGCATATTAATATGACTTCTGAAGGTTCACCTGACACTAAAGACTATATCACATATATAATCATATATTCATCACTACATCATGTAACACTGAGAATTAAGATAAATATATTAGTAGTGTCAAATGATTAATAGCGATTTATTGCATACAAAACAAAGTTTGTATTTACATAATGTTTGTGTACTCACCGTGTATACATAGTGTATATATAAATAAAACATATATAAAAAGACAAAAACTATAAAACCAACATATTTACATATATGTTTATATATATATATAATTGTTTTGAATATAAATATTTAATTCATATAAATGAACATTTTCTTAAATATATATGGTTACAACCTGCTCATTTGAGTCGCAACATACCTGCAAAAGCTCAAAACTACATGATATAAATGATGCAAACTAAATTATAAGGGTAATGAGTCAAAGAGATGGCAGGTCTTGACATAAAGGGTGTTCAAATAGCCACACCATCCTAGAGAAGCTAGCACAACTTATATATATTTACATTTACATACATACATACATACATACATATATATATATATATATATATATACACATACATATACAAGCAATTATTTTTAGACAGCACTTACACATACATAGTATTACATATGTGAGCCTGGAACACAAAACCCATTATGTTGGGTTATGTTGCAGTTATATTTGTGTAAATAGCCAAAAATACATCATAAAAATTACAGACTGTCAACAGTTTTCTAAAAAACCTGACCCTTACCACTGTTTGTGTAGACATAAATGTAGATCATTTAATTTTATTCATGCACCTTTTTTCTTTTTAAATTTTTTAAGTATAAAATACATCCTACTCATAGGTGTCGTACTAGAAATGATTGCAGTGGGTATAAGAAAATAGAGCATTAATCAAGTAAAAATATTAGATTTATTTATGGATATTTTGGTCACTCACCCACTGATAGATGAGTTTGCCCCACTCCTCGGGTCTCCTCCACATGATAAGACATCGTGATTTATTTTTATCCAACCATTCCAGATTTCCTACGCCAAAAATGATCAAATCATAATTAACAATCATTTTCTACGTGATCTTGTTTAGTCGATGGATGTTTGTGGTCTCACCTTTTTTTCTCAACTCTTCAAAAACTACTTGTATGGCTTCGACTGAAAGTTTTCCTGAGCAATAGTTAAGAGATACATACAAAATGCAATTAATGACAAAAAAGAAGCAGGGGTCTGATTTAGAAATTTTGTAATGGCTGCACGATATTGGAAAAAACAGATATCCCATATACATATTGCGATGTTGGGTATAATTTTAACAGATGAAATGAATAGCTCATCTGGAAAGAATTCATCATTTTAATTGATTAGGATGAGTTTGTAGTCTAATGTACATTGCAAAATGCAACATGACAACAACTCTAATTAAAATTTTAATTAAAATTCTACACATTAAAATGACATATTAAACTGTGTACATTTTAATAATAATAATAATAATAATAATAATTAATAATAAAAATAAAAACGTTGTTCTAGCCAGTAAATTAAGATTTCTAAACGTCTTAACTTTTGTGAGTTTTTTTAATCAGCAAAGTCTGGTTTGAACATTTATGCAATGCCCTTTAGTTTATTATTATTGTTATTTGTATTATTATTATTTTCTCACTCGCAAATCTGCTTGCCTAGTCTTATTAATCTGACAGCTTTAATTAGGCAATTTTATTAAATTCATTAGGATGATTTTTGTAGTCGAGTGCATTTGCATAAAATGTAATAAACCAATCACAAGCATTTATAAATACAATAAAGCTAAGTTACAAATGAAAATAGATGCTTAATGGTTTTCTAGGAGTCTAGCAGCATTCAGGTACACAAACTGATTAAGGGCGTGCTCACACTATGCTATCCGAACCGTGCCCAGGCCCGTTTCCCGGATCGTTTGAGAAGTGTAAGTGCTCTGAATCGGGCTCAGGCATGGTTCACTTGGGCGGCCCTGGCCCGGTTGGACGAGGTGGGCCTGAGCGCGGTTAGCTTGGGCTCAGGCTTGGTACACTTACAGTGTGAGTGCAAGCGTGCCTAAGCCCGAAACTGAAAGCGAGACGTGACTTTTAAGGGACTGTTTCATATGGATTAATTAATCATTCTTACTGTTCAATGAACGCAAACTGTCGTAGATTATTAAAGACACAAATCCCTCACTGCACGTCAGAGGCGCCTTCAGCAAACTTCCTTATGAGCGCGCCCAGGGCCGAACATTATATAATCTTCATATATATATTACGTTATATATGTTTGTTTAATTGACATGGTCATCACGATTACACTGGACAAACCACATGCATTTGTTGAGTTAAGTGTTAAAGCTGACTTGCTTATTCCAACACCTGGGAGGCTTGACATAAAAAAACACAATAATTAATATTACAATGCATTAGAAATATATATATATGTGTGAATATTTTATTCATAAATTTATTACATTTATTTAATCTTTCTTGAAGTTACAAACTGCATGTAAATTAAAAATGCATGTAAAAGAAGCCTTTTCTGTAACTTTATGGTTAAACACTGCAATTACTCCACAATCATATGTGTTTGATTCCTACTCAACTATAATGCCTATTTGCAACATTTCTGATGCTAAAACCTTCCTTAAAGTGAACAAACAGCAGAATACATTTTGATTTATTTACTAATAAATTATGACTAGGGCGACGCAGTGGCTTCGGGTGCTTCAGTTTCCCCCACAGTCCAAACATATGCGCTTTAGGGGAATTGGGTAAGCTAAATTGGCCATGGTGTGTGTGTGTGTGTGTGTGTGTGTGTGTGTGTGTTTCCCAGCGATGGGTTGCGGCTGGAAGGGCATCCGCTGCTTAAAACGTGTTGGATGGTTTGGTGGTTCATTCTGCTGTGGCGACCCCTGAATAGTAAAGGGACTAAGCCAAAAAGAAAATGAATGAATGAATGAATGAATGAATTAATTAATTAATTAATTAATTAATTAATTAATTAATTAACTAACTAACTAATGATTATGATGATTATGATGATTATGATGATGATGATGACATTTGATGATTTTAAGTGTTTCAATAAAGTCAGTATTTAGGTGAAATATGATTACTTGGAGCTGTGCACATTCTCGTGTCAAGTCTGCTTTGTATAGATCACAAATTTTGAGTGGGAAGTGTCGTACACACTTTTTCCGCCCCCTTTTTGTGTGTATTCCATGTTCATAAATGTGACTTCTGGTGATAATTAAACCGTAAACCATCAGATCATCAAATAAAAGGATACTCTCAATTTTCTTGTTGTTGAAGACAGGGCTCTCCTGCGCTTCGAGCACGTCCAGAGTGTAGAGTTTGCGGTGTCGACAGTAGGACAAAACCAGCGAACACCAGGCCGCCAGCTGCTTCTGTCTCGTGTCAACATTTGGCTGCAATCTGCAGAACAAAATCAACTCAAGTCATGACATATCAATAGAGGCCATTAAAACAAGCTCTCTTTTCAGCAGCATAAATGGTTCTGGTATTCCTCAGCATTTTTTCCCAGTCATTTTTCTCATATACGTTTTTAAAAGTCTTCCAAAAAGTCTTCCATAAAGTGTATGCAAGTATAATAATTGCATCAAATTCAATTAACAATTTACATTCAGTTCAATTTACAAAAGTGATTTTTTATACACAAGAAAAGCATATACATTTAAACATAGATATATAAATAATGACAAGCATATACATTTAAGTGTGTGTGTGTGTATATATTTATACTAAATGTGTGTGTGTGTGTGTGTGTGTGTGTGTGTGTGT
>CAIGQZ010004081.1:4090827-4105066 GCA_903798205.1 Danio tinwini
CATTTTTGAATCTATTCAGTCGATGGAGCACTATTAGCTTAGCTTAGCATAGGTCATTGATTCGGATTAGACCATTAGCATCTCGCTCAAAAATGACCCAAGACTTTCAATAATTTTCCTATTTTCGCCTTGCCCAAATGTGAAAATAAGGGAAATAAGTTAGAAGGCAATGTCTGAAATTTTGGTAACAGCTGTTAACACTATGCTAACATGATTTATCAAGTTAATAACATGTTTTAGCCCACTGCTAACATGACCTTAAAAGAAAATCGGCACATTTTACAACACACCTAGAGGTATACAGTTGAGTTTTACCAATTTCATATCCATTCAGCCAACCTTGGGGTCACTTTTAGCTTAGCTTAGCATAAATCATTGTATCAGATTAGACCATTAGCATCTTGCTCAAAAATGACCAAAGAAACTTACACTAATAGAAATCAACTGTGGGCGCTCTCTTGTGGCCAGATGCGGAAATTCATTCAGCATGCAAACTTTCACAGTGCATTATGGGTATTTTCTAGTGTACACTTGTTGTTCCAGTGCATTGTGGGATTGATTGAGTGCACTTCAGAACCTCCACTATGATTTCGGACGCCACTAGAAATGGCTGCTCCGTCAAAAAGTGCACTATTTAAGGGGGCGATTTCATTCATTCATTTTCCATCTCCGTCACCACGGCGGAATGAACCGCCAACTATTCCAGCATACGTTTTATGCAGCGGATGCCCTTCCAGCTGCAACCCAGTACTGGGAAACCATACACCCTCATTCACACACGCAATTATACACTACGGCCAATTTAGTTCGTTCAATTCACCTATAGCTCATGTGTTTGGACTGTGGGGGAAACCGGAGCACCCGGAGGAAACCCACGCCAACACGGGGAGAACATGCAAACTCCACTAAGAATCGCCAACTGACCTAACCAGAACTCAAAGCAGCGACCTTCTTGCTGTGAGGCGACAGTGCTAACCACTAAGCCACCGTGAGTAGGCGATTTCAGATACAGCCAAAAATAAAAAATAAATGCTAAAAAGACTAATTCCATCAAACAGACCACAATAAATAACGAATAAAACCTGTGAGACAGACGAAGTGAATAAAGTGCAAATAAATTTCACATCGACTACGTAACGTGGAGGAAACTAACCGGTAAAAAAAATAAGGTTTTCAGTTTCCACAGGGATAAGGCAGCTTAATATACTTTGATGGTGTCCCTTTAAAACGTACACGCAGGGTTTCAGGAGGTTATACTAGGGATACCGTAACGATTTCTACAAATGTTCAGCAATTTGTGTGGTAAAAGCCACCGTACAGTGGATCACAGGTCGAATCGGAGGACATTCAAGGTAGCTACTTTTCATTACGTGTCTGATCATGTACAAAATAATACATTCCCAAACCCTGGCCTGCCTCTTCCTCTGACTGACAGACAGACAGGGTTTAATTACATTTGATGGGTTGTTCTTTCATTTCCTCCCAAATGGATCAGGCCTGGTTAAGGAATAGTTCCCCAAAATTGAAAACAGTCGTCGTGCATAGACATTTCAATATTTTGGCTTATTACGTGAATCACAAAGATAGATATTAGGTCAAATGTTCAAGCTTCTGTTTTTCGTCACCATGAACACAAGGAGTTTTAAACCTCCTTTTAAAGTCAAGACGCAAATTAATTTCAGTCTAAAGGAAATACACATATTATAAGAGTTTCTTTTATCGCTCTTTATCAATCTGTGTCTGTCGATTTCAATCATCATCATATTTTTATGATGCTTTTCTCAAAATGTATTACTTTAATGTCTACTGCAGCAGCACTAACACAGAACAAACTTTAGTCTACGCTACCTGACAAAAGCCTTGTCATCGATCCCAGCAACATATAATAACTTGATGTCTAGATGATCATGTGGAAAAGTGGCAGAAGGTAGATTTTTCAGATGAATCATTTCGCCTATCCAAGTTTTAAGAACAATAAATAATAACTTGACTTCTAGTTGATCATTTGGTGTCAGAAGTGGCTCATATGAAAGGCAAAGGCCTCTAGATTACACTTATTTGACCAAAATAAAGTATGATCATGCCTTAATTAAATGATTTAATTAGGACAGTAAGGTCTGACTTTGCTTAGACAAAAGTCTCATCACTGAACAGAAATAATGTCCAGTATAGAATATAAAGTCATACTGCAGTGGAAACAGAATGAATATTGTGTATGACTCCATCATGAGCTTGGAGGACTGCATCCATACATCTCTACAATGACTCAAATCACTTATTAATAAAGTCATCTGGAATGACAAGGAAAGCGTTCTTGCAGGACTCCCAGAGTTCATCAAGCTTCTTTTGATTCATCTTCAATGCCTCCTCCTTCATCTTACTCCAGACATGCTCAATAATGTTCATGTCTGGTGACTAAGCTGGCCAATCCTGGAGCACCTTGACCTGCTTTGCTTTCAGTAACTTTGATGTGGAGGCTGAAGTATGAGAGAAGGAGCGCTATCCTGCTGAAAAATTGTCCCTCTCCTGTGGTTTGTAATGTAATGAGCAGCACAAATGTCTTGATACCTCAGGCTGTTGATGTTGCCGTCCATTCTGCAGATCTTTCACACGCCCCAACACTGAACGTAACCCCAAACCATGACTTTTCCTTCACCAAACTTGACTGATTTCTGTGAGAATCTTGGGTCCATGCGGGTTCCAGTAGGTCTTCTGCAGTATTTGTGATGATTGAGATGCAGTTCAACAGATGATTCATCAGAAAAATGGACCTTCTGACACTTTTCCAAATGATCAACTAGAAGTCCAGTTATTATTTGTTGTTACAACTGAGATCGATGACAAGACTTTTGTCAGGTAGTGTATATATATCAGATATGAAATGTAATATACTGCAGTTATGATTTTTTAATGCTTTTAGAAGGACGTCTAATATTCACCAAGAGTCACAAATTCATTAAAATCAGTAGTAAAAATATCTGTTTTTCCACTGCGATATATTTAAGATTAAAATTAATCAGAGTCTAATAAGATTTAGCTGCTACAGAAACATTTATTATTAATAACACTGTACAACATTTGTTTTATCCAAGTTTTATGATGACGATGATTAAAAAGTACAGCCTGTTTTTGAACTAGAACTCTTACAATAAGGTTTAATTAGTTAATGTTAGTTACAGTTTTCTCAGTCGCTTTGGTGCATTTCTCACAACACTATTTACATTTGCACGACAGTTCATGCATTTCTCAAAACAATTAGTCATTTGTGCACCTCATAGTAGCAGTTTCTCATTCCTTCCAACAAATTGTGAATGCTTTTGGACATGCATCAATTGCTTTCATACAACTCTCTGCTGCTTTATAACAATATCATTTGCTCATGTCATGTCAGTCAGAATTAACTAAACTTATGAATGCTGAATAGTCATTCCATATAATACTAATGGTCCTCATTTCATTACTTGAGTCATTACAGACAGAAATGTTGAACTAGTTGTCAAAATCTGTCAAGAAATTTTATTAAAAAACTTTTTTTTTTCCTGAAAATGTCTTCTAAATTGAACAATTTGATGACTGATTTACAGACCTGTGTATGTTGTAGGTTCAGTTCCAATATGCACTGCAGTATTGTTTACAGTTGTGCACAGCTCTACCCAAAGGAAGTTTATGTTTGTTGTAAATAAGAGTGTATTTATTCTTTTGCACAATGCTGTGAATAAATTAGAATTGTAAAGAGCATCTGCAGTAAACATGTGAAACATACATATTCAGTGTGTTGTACTCAGATACCTCACTAAATGCAGTGTTGTCTAACTTTACTGTAGTTTTCAAATAGCTGTACTAATAGTATATAGTGCTGTCTTGAGCATTTTCAGGAAGTGTCACCATAATCTGACTTTTTTGCATTGGAAATAATGTACAGAGTAAAGAGTCATAATGAAAACATGACAAAGCCATGTGACTATCTTGTTCATAAACAATAATGTCGGGACTCTTCATCTTGATGACACTGACACTTTCATTGACATCAATACTTGCTTTTGAGGAATGAGCTCTCCATTTTGAGCAAGTGACAGGCTTTTGCAGGTTATCCACTAGGTTTTGCAGTTTGTACTAATTGTTTTGAGAAATGCACTAACTGTTGTGCAAATGTAAATAGTGTTGTGAGAAATGCACCAAAGCCACTGAGAAAAACTGTCATGTATTTACTAACACCAACTAATAATGAAGAAGCATTAATTAATCATAGCTCAACATTAAATTATTTATTAATTTTCCTTCGACTTAGTCCCTTATTTATTAGGGGTCGCTACAGAGGAATGAACCGCCAACTATTCCAGCATATGTTTTACGCAGCGGATGCCCTTTCAGCTGCAACCCAGTACTGGGAAACATCCATACACCCTCACATACTCATACACTACGGCCAGTTAATCCAATTCACCTATATCACATGTGTTTGGACTTGTGGGGGAAACCAGAGCACCCGGAGGAAACTCGGGGAGAACATGCAAACTCCACAGAGAAATGCCAACTGACCCAGCCGGGACTTAAACCAGCGACTTTCTTGCTGTGAGATGACAGTGCTAGCCACTGAGCCACCATTGGTTAATGCACTGTGAGTTGATATATCAACTAACAATGAACAACTGCATTATCATTAAAGAACTTTTACAAAGATGAATGAATGCTGTATTAAATGTATGATACATTGTTTGTAAATGTTACACATTAACCACCAGGGTAGCACAATCACCTCACAGCAAGAAGGTCGCTGGTTTAAGCCCTGGCTAGGTCAGTTGGCATTTCTGTGTAGAGTTTGCATGTTCTCCCTGTGCTGGCGTGGGTTTCCTCCGGGTGCTCCGGTTTCCCCCACACTCCAAGCACATGCGCTATAGGTGAATTGAATAAGCTAAATTGGCCGTAGTGTATGAGTGTGAATGAGAGTGTGTGGGTGTTTCCCGATGTTGGGTTGCAGCTGGAAGGGAATCCGCTGCGTAAAACATATGCTTGATAACTTGGTGGTTCATTCCGTTGTGGCGACTCCTGATGAATAAAGAAAATGAATGAATGATATTAACCAATACAATCTTATTGTAAAGTGTTACCAAAATCTTTTAAATACTATACCTGGGATTTCTTTGGGAGCAAAATATAATAATCCTATGGAAAACAGCAGGTCATTTAGCCAAACATCTCGAATGTGCATTCCACAAATAAGCTGAAATGTATTTTTTGGATGAACTGCCCCTTTAAACCGACCGTCTGAAGTCTCCGTAGACGCTAAAAAGCTGGGTAATGCCTGTTACCTCGGGTTTCTCATTGCTAAATATAATAATCAAGGACTGTTCTAAGAGCGATGCATCTGCGACACTACAGTAATATATGCAAAGAACAGACTTCAGGCACGAAAAATTCAGTTTGACATTCCTCCACACCCTTCAAAGTGCCAACAAATAGTGCTTCTCTTGGTTCGCAAGCGTAAAATTCGCACTTATTGCCTCAGTTGCGATGTGACGGTCCATCGTGCAGACACTTCCAGCAAATTCTCCGCCTTTTCTACGTCTTATATACAGTACATGAGCCCTGTAACTGAACGTAATGCTGTGCTGTGATTGGTTACAGGGCGTCTAGTCTATTTCAGTTAATCACTCATCCAATTGTCTTTCTTCTTTTCTTAGTCTCATTTGCATAGGCCCCTCCCTCTTCAGTGTGCCATTGTGGGTGTGTCCCGACCCACCATCCGTGTGCTGTATCCATTGGCTGTCTCGTGTCCTTCACAGTCAGGCTTAACCGGAGGTTTGCGGGAGTGCGAGGAGCTGCCGTTGAACAGGCGCAGAGCTCCTCTGCAGATCAGAGAGAACCAGTAGACCTGTGGAGCCATGAGGAGTGATGCGCCGAGGTTACACTGCCATGGCACAGAGAAAGGAACCCGGTAAAAGGGAATGGAGGCATATCTGGAAAACGCAGGAACATGGAAAGTTACAATTACGCAAAGAGCTAAAGGAGTATTTATATACTGAAGGGGGTTTTGGGAAGTGAGGAAAAGGAAGAAGGCAAAAGGAAACAATTGGGTATTAACTAGGCACTATCCTTAAACCTACCCATGAACCTAACCTTAAGAAATGCATCTTATATAAGGCACTAATTTCTTATGGTAAATACATGTACTGTAAAATAAATAAAGTGGAACCCATAACTTCACGATACTTTAACATGCTCTACTGCAGAAATTAGACATAAATGATATCAAATTTCAAGCTGTCTCTTTTATAAAATGCATGTTTTTAATTATCTAAATCGTAAGTTTTGAGGTGTTGTAACCCTGAAATCCTCCCGCCACCACTCTACTGCTGATTTATTTAGTTTTCTTCTGATATTTAGAGGTGAAGTTTAAACCATTTTGAATATATAAATGTGCAATTTATTCTTTGGGTACATGCTTAGTTGTTTTCATAGATGTATTTACTGAATATACTCACCGGACACTTTGTTAGGTACACTTTAATAGTAGCGGGTTGGACCCACGTTTGCCTTCAGAACTGCCTTAATCCTTCATGGCATAGATTCAACAAGGTACTGGAAGTATTCCTCAGAGATTTTGGTCCATATTGACATGATAGCATCACGCAGTTGCTGCAGATTTGTCAGCTGACAAATCTCCTGTTCCACTACATCCCAAAAGTGCTCTATTGGATTGAGTTCTGGTGACTGGGTAGGCCATTTGAGTACAGTGAACTTATTGTCATGTTTAAGAAACCAGTCTGAGATGATTCGCACTTTATGACATGGCCTGTTATCCTGCTGGAAGTAGCCATCAGAAGATGGGTACACTGTGGTCTTAACGGGATGGACATGGTCAGCAACAATACTCAGGTAGGCTGTGGCATTGACACGATGCTCAATTAGTACTAATTAGCACAAGGTGTGCCACGAAAATATCCCCTACACCATTATACCACCACCACCAGCCTGAACCGTTAATAGAAGGCAGGATGGATCAATGCTTTCATGTTGTTGACACCAAATTTTGACCCTAACATCCAAATGTGGCAGCAGAAATGGAGACTCATCAGACCAGGCAACGTTTCTCCAATCTTCCATTGTCCAATTTTGGTGATCCTGTGCAAATTTTAGCCTCAGTGTCCTGTTCTTAGCTGACAGGAGTGGCACCAGGTGTGGTCTTCTGCTGCTGTAGCCCATCTGCCTCAAGGTGTTGGACATGTTGTGTGTTCAGAGATGCTCTTCTGCAGACCTCGTTTGTAACGAGTGGTTATTTGAGTAACTGTTGCCTTTCTATCAGCTGGAACCAGTCTGGCCATTCTCCTCTGGCATCAACAAGGCATTTGCGCCCACAGAACTGTTGCTCACTGGATATTTTCTCTTTTTTAGACCATTCTCTATAAACCCTAGAGATGGTTGTGCGTGAAAATCCCAGTAGATCAGCAATTTCTGAAATACTCAGACCAGCCCGTCTGTCACCAACAATCATGCCACGTTCAAAATTACTTAAATTCCCTTTCCTCCCCATTCTGATGCTCGGTTTGAACTGCAGCAGATCGTCTTGACCATGTCTACATGCCTAAATGCATTGAGTTGCTGTCATGTGATTGGCTGATTAGAAATTTGCGTCAACGAGCAGCTGGACAGGTGTACCTAATAAAGTGGCCAGTGAGTGTATATACAAATCATATAGATATCACAATATATCATCACACTAGTGAGTGTATATTTTAAATACTCATAGCGACTGTAAAAACAGTAGAATTCTCTAATCAATTACTCATCCATTTGTTAAATAAAGACTTTAAGCTGTAAAATTTCGGTGTTAAAATTTAATGATTACATTTTTGTGTTGCACTGAACAAACTAACAACAGGTCTGAAAATGGTTATTGATAGAATTCTCATTTTTGTGCAAACTATAGCTTTGAAAGAGACATACCTTCCATAAACGTAGTAGAGATAGGGGAAGAGAAGGACTCGACAGAGGAAGAAAATGATCAGCATTACAGCTCCATTCACTTTGTGAAGAAGTGTGTGCTGTTGCTTGTACTTTACAGTAGTAAAAGAGGAAAAAACAACAAAGAAAGAGAGAGAATAAGTCATTTGATGAGGTGAGAGAAGGGAAATTTAGTGAGAAGAATGAGTGTTTTACAGATTATGAAATCACAACTTCAAACGGCTGAGAATTAAAGGACCATATTCTGCATTTGTACTATTCATTCATTTCCTCAAGGAGATAGATAGGCAGTCAGACAGACAGACAGACAGACAGACAGACAGACAGATAGAATAAAGGAATAACCAAAAGATAGATGGATAGATAGACAGACACAGAAAGACAGGCAGACCAATAGACAGACGAATAGACAGATAGATGGATGAATGGATAGACAGACAGACGGACAAATGGATGGACGGACAGAGATAGATAGATAGATAGATAGATAGATAGATAGATAGATAGATAGATAGATAGATAGATAGATAGATAGATAGATAGATAGATAGATAGATAGATAGATAGATAGATAGATAGATAGATAGAAAGAAAGAATAAAGGAATAACCAAAGGATAAATGGATAGATAGACAAACAGAAAGAAAGGCAGGCCAATAAACAGACAGGCGAATAGATGGATGGATGGACAGACAGACTGATAGACAGACAGACAGACAGACAAACGGACGGATTGACAGATTAACAGATAGACGGACAGATTGACAGATGGACAAATAGACAGATGGCTGGATGGACGGATGGATGAACAGATAGACGGACAGATAGATAGACAGACAGAGAGGCAGATGAACAGAGAGATAGACGTACGAACGGACAGAGATATAGATAGAAGGATAGATAGACAGACAGATGACAGACAGACGAATAGACAGATAGACGGATGGATGGACAGATGAATAGAAAGATGGATAGACAGACAGACAGACAGACAGATATACAGACAGACAGACAGACAGACAGACAGACAGACAGACAGACAAAGTCATTAGGGGCAGATAAATAGCAGACTTCACCTTTAAGGAAATGTAATGTCAGATTTACAGCACGTAACTGATACACTGCTCTGCTGTTCAGTCAGCAGCAGTAAACACAGCTCTCTCACTGGCCCACTACCAAACTAAACTCTGCTCTTCCATACACTGAAGGACTGCTGGGTGAAGCGGAGAGCAGGGTATTATATCAAGTGTTAAATCTGGTCTAAATTCAGGCTGCTATATTCAGAGGCAGCTGTGGATGGCTACAGATGAGGCTCTGTGAGGGTGACTGGAGAACTGCAATAAGGGAAGCGCAACCTATTCTAGCAAAACACACACACACACACACACACACACACACACACCTGACAGTTACTGAAAATTAACAGAAATAATTTAAAGGCATATTTTCCCCGAAATTTTGAAAAAGACAGTTACACTCCTCTGAAAAAACAAAAACCTTCAAACATTCTTCAAAACATCTTATTTTGTGGATGAAATACAATCACACTCATAAAATAAAGAGTGCTTATTACAGAAATACATATGTAATATACTTTAACATGCACTTTTAATGGCTCGTTTCAAATGAAATGTCACCTCGTTTCCACTACGGGTCAGCTTTATCAGGCTTGCATTTCCACTGCTAAAAGGGTACCAATGGTACTCTTTTGGTGGGCGTGGTGTACGACAGAAAGTTGCAGTCAACGTCATTTTCACTCGAGAAAATGTCTACAGTAAAGCTGTACGGGTCGCTCACATATCATATGAGGAGCACTTCTCACAAAACAGATGCTTTATACACATACATACTTGTGTATAAATGTTTATTACTAACTTTACTATAAACATGAGTTGATTATAACTGCAGATCAATGACGAAATTCCTGACAGGATCAGGTTTCAAAAACTGAGTGGTACAGTAGGGTACGCTTTTATGGACGTTTCACTGTCAAAAGACATACCGAACCGTACCTTACCACTTTTTCGCCACCCTTTCAAAAGGGTACCAAATATGAGAAAGGGTCCCAAAAGGCGGAGCTAGACACGCAGCTGAACGCTATTGGTTTATAGAGATACGTCACGAGCTCACGCAACAAGCCAGAATGAAAACAAAAGGAGCTGCCATGTTTTAATATATAGCTGAGAGAATACAGTGTAATTATTTATACGTATAATAATGAGCCCTGTTCCATCTGGGCTTAAACGAACGTTGTCGTCTTGATGAACAGCCACAAAGCCAAAAAGAAGAGCAGATTTTACCCTGTGCCCCGTAGTTTTTTACGAGCCAGTGTGAAGCGCAAGCGGTTTTGCTTTTTTGCTTGCGCTCGCCGCGCGTCTATATTTGAAATAACAAACTTCTTGAGCTGATGATAATAACATGCGCTTGATTATTGACGTGCTTTGAAACCTGATCCTGTCAGAAACTGACAAACGCGAGAGTGACGCACGAAAAAAACTAAAGGAGAAGCCGGAAAAAAAGGAGCACATTATTTTTTCAGCAAACGTGAACAAACTGCCATGTTTAACTATTATCATCACCTTTTGGACTATTATGAACTCAGAATGATGGAGTTACTTTCTAACAAGAGGCTACACATGCTGCTGAAGATTAAGACACATTTGATTATGAGAGTTTTGCTGATTATGGGCTCTATTTCCTGCTGTTTTGAAACTAAATAAGGACTAAATGTCTGCTGTGTGTAGTTTTTCTGTAAGTGGTAACATATCGGAGACTGTAAGGGTCTGTTTGTGTTTATATATGTTCATTTATTTGATATAATTGCAGACGTTACAGTAGGCTATTTCGCACTGTCATTAATCTGCAGTTATAATCAACTCATGTTCATAGAAAAGTTAGTAATAAACATTTATACACAAGTATTTATGTGTGTAAAGCATCTGTTTTGTGAGAAGTGCTCCTCATATGATATGTGAGCGACCCGTACAGCTTTACTGTAGACATTTTCTCAAGCGAAAACGACGTCGACTGCAACTTTCTGTCGTACACCACGCCCACCAAAAGAGTACTATTGGTACCCTTTTAGCAGTGGAAACGCAAGCCTGATAAACGTGACCCGTACCGACCAGTACAGTAACGTACTGTACCAGTCAGAGAAAACGAGCCATTTGAGTGCACTACCACTTTAAATGTGTTTCCGTTCCAGTAATTGCATCTGCATTTATTTGTACTCTATCAGGTTCACGCTGTCTTTGTGAAACAGGCCAGACCTGCGAATGTGCAGTCAGCGCTTCTGTAAATACATTTCACCATGAATAATGTATTAAAGCGCAACATAACAATGTGTGCAGAACGTTAAGCACAACTGCAGTTAAGTCGAAAGCAGAATGATGAATCAGGGTAAAATGGACAACGAGGCACTCATCTGATCAATAATGAATATACCTGGATGAGGATCTTGCCCAGACAGACGGACGGTGTGCTGAGTTCAGCCAGGAACATGACACCCTGGATATAATCGCCCTTCCCCTGCCTCCAGAACTGCAAAAACAACAAGCAAATCTGATCAGACTGATGTCGTTTCAGGACAAACTGTGATGATGGATTGACAAAGTCTTGATCGAAAGTGAAGGAAGTAGATCGAAGTAAAAATTTTCTAAATCTCAGGATCTGGCAGGAGCACTTTTAGCTTAGCTTAGCATAGATTATTGAATCGTATTAGACCATTAGCATCTCACTCAAAAATGACAGTTTCTGGACAATCTTTGATGATGGATTGACAAAGCCTTGCTCTAAGGTGAAAATAAGGGAAATAAGTTTGAAGGGAAAGTAAAAATGTCCAAAATCTCAGGATGTGACTGGAGCACTTTTAGCTTAGCATAGATCATTGAATCAGATTAGACCTTTAGCATCTTGCTCCAAAATGACCATTTCAGGACAAACTTTTATGATGGCTTGTCAAAGCTTCAAAGCCTTGCCGGAAAGTGAAAATTTGGGAAATAAGTTAGAAGGGAATGTAAAAATGTCCAAAATCTCACGATCTGGCAAAAGCACTTTTAGCTTAGCATAGATCATTGAATCAGATTAGACTATTAGCATCTCGCTCAAAAATGAGCGTTTCAGGACAAACTTTGACGATGTATTGACAAAGCCTTGAAGGAAAGTGAAAATTAGGGAAATAAGTTAGAAGGGAATGTAAAAATGTCCAAAATCTCACGATCTAGCAAAAGCACTTTTAGCTTAGCTTAGCATAGATCATTAAATCAGATTAGACCATTAGCATCTCGCTCCAAAATGACCATTTCAGACAGCTGAGGAAGTTCAACCTCCCACAGGAGCTGCTCATACAGTTCTACTCAGCTGTCATCCAATCCATCCTCTGCACTTCAATCACCGTCTGGTTCAGCTCAGCTAACCTCCGTAGACTACACCGAATAGTCTGGACTGCTGAACGAATCACTGGCACTACCCTTCCTACACTTCAAGAACTGTACTCTTCCAGAATAAGTAAAAGAGCTCGTAAAATCACTCTGGACGCCTCACACCCAGCGCACTACCTGTTCGAACTGTTACCGTCTGGCCGGCGCTACAGAGCACCAAGCACAAAAACAGCCAGACACAGGAAAAGTTTCTTTCCTCAGGCCATCTACCTCATGAACAGTTCAATATTCCCTTACTGTGCAATAAACATGCAATACTTTCTCATACGCACTTGTACACAGCACCTCAACATCCAGATCTTTTTGACTAACTGCATCTCTGTTTAATGTTTATTGCCTTTTCTTTTCTTGTATTTAATTTTGTGTTGTCACTCGTCACTTTATGTACACTGAAAGCTTCTGTTGCCAAAACAAATTCCTTGTGTGTGTGAAGCACACTTGGCAATAAAACTGATTCTGATTCATATCTCTTTAAGTCTTGTTTGATTTCTGCTGTTTTTTTAATTTAGTTTTTTTTTCCTATTGTTTATCTTCTTTATTCTTTATTATCTTTTTCATTCTTTATTGATTCCATTGTAAATAATCTAATGATTATTATTGTAAATTATATGTACCAATGTGTATTTCTGTTATACAATAAAGGTTCAAAAAAAAAAAGGAGTTACAGAAGAAACTCATAAGTGTTCGGCACCACTTGAGAAGAGTATAAAGTGAGTGTGAACTATCCCTTTAAGTCGTCTATATACTCTGTACTGATATTTACCACAGAGACGGGGAAGCAGACGGTGACCATGACCACGTGATGAAGGACCATGAGGAACTCTCTGCGCAGGTATCCAGCGACGGCCGTAGCCTTGGATCTGGAGCCGTTGTCCACCTCGTGCCCTTTGACCTGGAGCTTGTGCCAGTAACACAGGAACATGGCGTAAATGTCATACACGAAATACGGCACAGCGAACAGGATGTAGGAGCTGGTCAGCCAATGCCTGACAGAGAAAACCACACACAAACAGACCACAGAGAACAGGTGAGGGAATGAAAGACATCTTTGTAATGGCAAATTATTGTCTTTATGTTCACAAGGAATATATTTGAATGTAAAGACTGAAATTGAATAAAGTCAGACAAAGTGTGCCTTTTAATTGCTTTAATTCTCCGGAGAATGATCAGTTTACACACAAGCAGTCCTTGTGAGCAAAAGGAAGGGCTCACAGGCATTTTTTAAGACAATGTTACTACAATGCTCCTTAACTCTTAAACAACCAGTGGATTACAGAAGGCTGTAATAGCTAATGATTATAATGCACTTGATATTATAGGAGAATTATAGAGGAACTTTTATTATGTAATCACTATATAATCTGCCACTATTAAAATATAGATTACTATTATAATACATTGTTAAAACTTAAAGAAATACATGGATTAAAGCAGTGGTGTAGTCCTAAAAAAAAGTGGTGTACTATTACCCACCCAACACAAATTTTAAAAGTAGGCAAAGAAACGACGAAACTATATATATATATAAATTTTTTTTTTACATAAGTTACCTGTAACTATTGAAAGAAAAAACTAATACTGAGGAAGTTAATGGTTACAGGTGTTCAGCTTTCTTCAAAATATCTTCTTTTGTGTTAAACAAAATAAAAAAAAAATGACAAACCCTATGTGTGCACATGCCTGGATGATATGAAGAATCCCTTCCCCTCTTTTAAAAAAATCATATTTAAGTTAATCAAATAAATTGTTCCATAAATCTGATAAATGTTCTCAAGACTTTTTGCTTTATTATTATTATTATTATTATTATTATTATTATTATTATTATTATTATTATTA
>CAIGQZ010004081.1:4110882-4137811 GCA_903798205.1 Danio tinwini
AAAAAAATTGCACAATTGAATTTCAAAATAAATTATTATGCCTGTAAATCATGCTAATTTGCTATTCTGCTGAGTTTAATTATTCAATTCAATTCAATTCATCTTTATTTGTATAGCGCTTATACAATGTAGATTGTGTCAAAGCAGCTTCACATGGAAGTTTATAGTGAATTGAAACAGTGTCAGTTCAGTTTTCAGTGTTTAAGTTCAGTTCAGTTTAGCTCAGTTCAGTGTGGTTTAATAATCACTACTGAGAGTCCAAACACTGAGGAGCAATTCCATTGATGCGCAGCTCTACAGATCCCGAACCATGCAAGCCAGTGGCGACAGCGGCGAGGAAAAAACTTCACCAATTGGCAAAAGTGAAGAATTTAAAAAACCTCGAGAGAAACCAGGCTCAGTTGGGCATGACCATTTCTCCTATGGCCAAACGTCTTGTGCAGAGCTGCAGTCTAGGCGCAGTAGCTGGACCTCCGCGAAGACACGTCTGTCCTTGGAGCATCACAGGAATCAGTCTCATGCTCTCCACCATGACCACCACAGCAGCAGCTCAGGATACGGCCTGGTCCGGGAACCTTGGGATCATCTCATCGCTGGTCTTGGATCGCATCAGTGGCACTGCATAGTCTGAGGGTCTCGAGATGAGTACCCCCAGGTGGAAATACAGAATAAGGAGAATAATTAGCGTAGCTGCTGTTCATAGTGTATATAAACAAGAAGTGTATGCTTTGCTAAAAAGATAGGTCTTTAATCTAGTTTTGAAGAGAGTGTGTCTGAGCCTCGGACATTATCAGGAAGGCTATTCCAATATATAGGGGCCATATATGAGAATATATGAGAATAAATGAGAATATATGAGAATAAAAGTATAATTATATATACTTTTTTTTAATACCCAGTTGGTTTTATATATTTGCACATTCGTTCATTTAGAAGTCTCTATACCATGTTACTTTGAATATTCGATTGGAATTAGCATGCAAGTATGACTTCAAAACAACATTAACACTATCTAATTGGTTGTGTTGTACTTTGATAGTCATTGGCTGCTAATATGATTTCACTTTTTAGAATTTGCAAAGAATACTTTTCTGAAATTATATTATTAAAGAGAATGTCTGAATATCCGAATATAAAACCAACTTTACCTCTATGTGAAATGGCAAGTTTTATAGTTTAGTATTATAAAGTTTTGCATGATAGCAGACCCTAAGATGAACATTTACATTTTAAAGATGAAAACATTCTGAATAAGATGCAATGAGTTTAAAGGCACATTATGTCACTGCATTTGGAAGTGTGGCAAAATAAATTTTTGTAAAAGAAGTGAAAGGCATGATAGAGAAGATACTTTCTGTCAATATCCCACTCTCACCTCAGATTTTTTTATTTAATTTATACCCTAAGTAAATTAAGATTAAAAAGACTGAATGTGAACTGTCTCCTATCTCTAGTGCTGCGTCTTTCTAATATTAATATACATACTTTCTTAAAAGAAAGACTATGGCTATGCTAACTGATCTGTCTCTGCCCAATACAACTATCGATTGAGAAACAGTGTGGGATAATACATTCCATGCTTCAACAATCCTTAATCACCTGTTCATTCACTTCAAAACTATTCACAGGGCATATTTAACTACACGTATACAACATATCATAGGTTTATCTTTACATGCCTATTGTAAGATCTGTGAACCAGAGGGTCCAGATACCTTTTTACATATGATGTGGGAATTTCAAAAACTTTGGGATTCTGTGCTGGACATTTTATTTAAAGTTATAAAAATTTGTTTCCCCGAAGATCCTGTATTGGTATTATTGAATGATAACTCACATTTTCCCTTAAATGCAAAAGTCAGAGAATGTTCTGAACGAATAGGGCATAGGGGGGATAACTGGGAATAGAACACAGCCAGGAACTATGTTTCTAACTACAGCGCCAGAGGTGTAGTTGCAAGCATAGAAGTTTGCGACGCAGTTTGCGAATGTTCGATGGAATGATGGATTTGGGAAATGCCAAATCAACGAATGATGTTTGTAACAACGAAACTTGCAACCTTAGTTGGCTAAAGATGGTGTTTCGAAACACACCCCAGAGCGAGAGGTGGCAGTAACGCACCAAAAGGTTTGTTGTCGACCACCGAAAAACAGGTAGGAGGAATCGTCATTCTCGGCATCATATGGCTTTACTTTCATCGGCTAGACACCGGCCTCACAGCTTCATGAATGCTGGTGCCGTCACTTATTAATTGGTAAATGTAGCTTGTGTGGATGCTACTGCGCTACTTGACTAAAAAATAGCTTCGCTACTGAAAAGCTATTTGATTTAGAAAGTAGCAACGCTACCGCCACGCTACTGAGAAATGTAGTTATAGCAGAATACAGTAACTCCACTTTTAATAATGGCCTTAGCAGAAGGCATTGTGCATATCAAAAACAGGCAAAGCAACAGATTGATTTTACATATCCCAGATTAAATATATTTTTTGATGTAACCCCATTTGTAATCTTTAACATTTTCATAATTATCTGTAATTTAATTACACATTTTTTCTTAGCAACTGTAACGAATTACAGTTACATTTATTTTGTAATTAAAATACGTAACGCCGTTACATGTTACTAGTTACTTAGAAAAGTAATATCATAACGTAACTCGTGTTACTTGTAATGTGTAACCCCCATTACTGGAAATAAGTATTTTTTTTTAAAGTAAATGCAAATGTGAGAACAGGGGTGGATTACTGCCCCATGGTGGAACAATGCGGAATATGTGATGCATTTGCGCAAACGTGTAAAATTCGCTTGATTCGGCCAATCAGAAAAAAAAAATTCTAAAAACTTTTTTTTGAAATAAAATAAAGGGCGCACGCTGACGTCATGACGTAAAAAATCCGGTTGTAGTGTCCACACGAACACGCCTTAATAATGTTTAATTTATTTGTATTATATAATTTGCTATAGCCGATAAATGTTTTAAATACGTTTAAATTTTAGTTTGGATGATTTTTGTAACTTTACACTTTTTGTATTTATTTATTGTTTATTATTAAGGCAATTATTATTGCCTTTTTCTGAACTTAATACGGCGCTCGTGTTGAGCCTTCCATATTTGATACATAATTTGTAAAGTTGAATGTCATTTTATTGTATTTAGATATTGTATTTCCAATAAAAACATTTAAATAAATAAATGAATAAAATTTTTAAGAACTGTTCACACTAACTCAATGAACTTTCGGAGAATCTTCAACCTGGCATGAGTTTTTAAAAAGTTTTGGTTTCATTCACCTGATACTCTGTTTTTATGTAGACAAACAACAAAACTGCGTAGGAAATGCTCCGTTTATTTACGTCATCTTTACATGAACAGTTCATTAGCAAAAACAGATTAATTTTCAAAAGTCCTACTGTTTTTATTGTGCAATAAAGAGCTCATTCGTGTAAAAGAAATGAAAAGTATTTAAAATTGCAAAATGTCATATAATAATAAATCATTTCATATATAAAGCAGTCGGCAGCTAGCTCTTTACCGGAAGAGGTGTTAGTGAGACCAGCAGGGGGTGCTCAACCTGCAGTCTGCGTGGGTCCTAATGCCCCAGTATATTGACGGGGACTCTGTACTGCTCAGTGAGTACTGTCTTTCGGATGAGATGTTAAACTGAGGTCCTGACTCTCTGTGGTTGTTAAAAATCTTAGGATGTCCTTTGAAAAAGAGCAAGTTTAACCCGGCATCCTAGCCAAATCTACCCACTGGCCTCTGTCCATCATGGCCTCCTAACCATCCCCAAAACATAATTGGCTTCATTTAGTCTCCTCTCCACCAATCAGCAGGTGTGTGGTCTAGTGCAATATGGCTGCCGTCGCATCATCCAGGTGGATGCTGCACACTGGTGGTTGATGAGGAGATTCCCCCCAAAAATGTGTAACGTGCTTTGAGTCTCCAGGAAAGCGCTATATAAATGTAAGGCATTAAGGCTTTTAAATCTAGTGTTTTGTGATCCCAAATTGTGCACTAAACAAAACAAAAATAGTAATACAAACCCAATACAGAGATATGATTACTCCATTTTCTTTTAATAGTCAAAAATTACAAAATGATAACATGATCTACATCATCTACAAAATAATAACATAATAATCCATGATCATGGTAAGCATCAACATTTTCGTTTTGCTCTGTTTATAGACATGCATACTGCTGAGAAATATAAAAATATAAATATAAATACATCCCATTATTATTTTACGTTCCTTTTTTTTTTATGTTTTACCGATTGGTCGACTATAATTTAAAATAGTTGTAGTGTTTGACGAATTAAATGTGGTAGAGTACAATAAGGCATTGAGATGCATTGCCAGAGCTGTACAGGAGATTAGAGGTATCATTTCAGCTTAATGCTAAATTAAAAAGAGAGGAACCTAAATATGATCTGAAGCTTATAACGACATCTAAGTTTTTTTTTTCTAGACAGGAAGAACAAATCTCCTATTAAAAAAATATTAAGCCTCGTGAATATCCAGATATACAGTACCAACACTAAACCGATCAAACGAATCACTCCAGTACAAAACCAAGAAGCTCCAATTACTCCGTTGTTTTTAAACCTTGCGCTAGTAAAAGTTTTATTTCCTTGCATCACTTAAGCGTACATAATTAAGCCCTTCTTTAAACACACCATTCACAACAGAAAAAAAGAAAACAATCTTCTACAAAAACAACAAAAGCTAAAGGCTAAAAGCTTTAATGGAAGTAGTGACGGCAGCTACTCTCCATTGACGCTGCTCTAAATTAAAAACAACATGAAGGTAAACAGCGAAGCGTTTAAATATTACGTCCTATATTAGCCCTCTCTTTGAATTTCCTACTTTAGCACCTCATTGTGTAAAATCAGCGTTCAGAGTTTCACGTTTCTTAGACCCTGTTTACACTGTCAGGTCTTGATGTCCAATTCCGATTTGTTGCCTATCTCTGATTTTTTGCCTGTCCGTTTACACGTTCTTTTAATTGTGACCCATATTCGATTCATGTGTTTACACTTGCCATACAATTTACAACGTCGCGCATGCGTAAAGGCAAGTTTTAGCATCTGCACCACACTAGCCACGATGAAAAAAAACTATCTTGCATTTTAGCTCTGCGAAATATGCGAAGTTCGCCCAACTTTTAAATGATTTTGAGGTGGAGGATGAGAAGGGAAAGGGCCATCATCGCAGCTTGCGTCTATGGTTTATATATGGTGTCCTCCACTGACTCATCTCCCCACAGGGCAAGAGAGCAGGTAACTTTGGACCACTTTCCTCCTCCATGTTTCCTCTGTTGTTGTTGTTTACCGCGTCAACGTTTCCACACATGCTGTTCCTTCTGCGTCATTAAACTGAAGAAAAGTCGCAAGTTTAATAACGTACCGAGCGGAATGCCTTAAATCCGATCAGCCTGTTTACATGATAGTCGTATTGTCACATATCCGATTTATATCTGATTTATTTCCACATATGAAGGAGGCCTGAAGCCTGAATATCCAAATGCATGCATTTTTCCCGTGTTTACACGGTCATAGAACAGATTCAATTGGGTCCAGAATTGGGTCACATTTAACTGGCAGTGTAAACGGGGCCCTATTCTACTACATGAATTAGATCCAGATTAGGGCTGGGCTGATAAACGATATTATATCGAATCGCGATAAATATCAATAACAATGATAAGTTCTGGACTTTTTTTTTACTCTATATTGGTCTAAGAGCAGAAATGTGCAACAATGGGAATCTAAAAGTGTGTTGATATTAGAGATGCACCGAATTTTCGGCCACAGAAAATGTTATGCCATTTAATAGACCCTCTAATTTTTGTGGCTTCAGTCATTGTTGGGGAACTCTTTTAAATCTGGAAGCATTAACAACTTATATCAAAATTTATGATGTTATTGTTCCATATGGAAAATAAGTATCGAGAGCATTTTTAGCATATCGCCTAGCCCTAACCCAGATGATAATAATCGGAAAAAATGTGTATATTTTAAAACCTCACAGTACAGTCATGGCCAAATCATTACGCTCACAAACATCCTATAACATTATAAATGTAATATTCTTTCACTTACAAATGATCGTCTTACACAACATCAAAAATTAAATCAGTCACACTATAAATTTGACTAAGACAGTCCTACTTTAAACAAAAAAATATAATAATCAAAATAAAACGGGGGTATTTTTCCTTTGGATTTCCATTGGCGAGTTATTTAACCATTTCCATAATCAGTTTTAATGCTTTGTTCACATTTTTGTAACCTAACATGGATAATCAGTGACAAATTCAGAGCTGCACAGACTCAGAGTTTAATTATTTGGCCAGTACTGTACAGACACGACTGGATGCGTGAATCAGGGAATTCTTCTCTTAGTCAGATTTTTGGCATTGTGACATTTTTTTTCATGAATATTATTACGAGTAATTAATGTTTTTAAAAAGCAGTGCAAAAGCACTATCATGATATTCAGGATTATTCAGAATTAAATATATTAGGTTTGTGCAAATAAATGAATAGCTTTTGAATAAGGATTCATTTAATCGATCAACATTTACAGTAAAAATGTTAGCAACCCATTTCCATCTCAAATGTCCTTTTTAGCTTTTAAAGGGGACTTATTATGCTATGATACTTATTAACAGACGGCTGCTTCTCACTCGGAGCTATTTATGCTAATGAGTCACTGATGGGTGGGGCTTCCCCCCTCTGATGACACATATAAGGGAAGAATGTCAATCAGTGTGTTTCTGCAGACTGTTTTTATCAAGTGTGATCATTATGCTATGCTCCCTTTTAACTCAAACAGCCCTGAGTGAGAAGCAGCCGTCCGCTGTTAAAGCTAATGAGGGAAAGATGGTCACTAATGGGTAAGGCTTTCCCCCTCTGATGACACATATAAGGGAAGAATGTCAATCAGAGTGTTTCTGCAGACTGTTTTTATCAAGTGCGATCATTATTGTTGCATATAAATGTTGTAAAAGTTGTTTTTTGCATTTAATATTTGTGACCTTAAATGTGGTACACTACTATCCTGTGTGTGTGTTTGTGTGTGTGGGTGGGTGTGTGGGGGGGGGGGGGGGGGGGGGGGGTTTGTTGCTTTTGTTTTCTGTCTCTCTCTCACTCTCTCTCTGCCTATCTCTCGATCATGTCTCACCTGTTGGTAATTAAGTGGCTGGGGCATGCGGCAGTGGAGAACAAAGAGCGACTGTGCCAAACACTAGCTGGCTAAAGCTGCTCTCAGGGCGTACTCACACTATGCTATCCGAACCGTGCCCAGGCCCGTTTCCCAGATCGTTTGAGAAGTGTGAGTGCTCTGACTCGGGCTCAGGCACGGTTCACTTGGGCGGCCCTGGCCCGGTTGGAAGAGGTGAGCCTGAGCGCGGGTTACTTGGGCTTAGGTGTGGTACGCTTACAGTGTGAGTGCAAGCGTGCCTAAGCCCGAAACTGAAAGCAAGACGTGACTTTTAAGGGACTGTTTCATATGGATTAATTTATCATTCTTACTTTTCAATGAACGCAAACTGTCGTAAATTATTAAAGACACAAATCCCTCACTGCACGTCAGCTGCGCCTTCAGCAAACTTCCTAATTCCTGCAGCACGAGGACTTTATGATTGTTTATGAGCGTCAAAAGTGGCTGATCTGTTCGGCGAAATATTAGACTGTGTCATATCAAACGACTTAAACGATATAACTAAAGAAATCTCCACTGTGCTGAGCAAGAGCGCTTACTGAGCAGCGCATCATTGATGATGTAAGCGCGCCCAGGCCCGAATGTAATGTGAGTGCGGGCCGTCAGGGGAGACGAGAGGGGGGACAAGCGTGCTTTGGCCCGGTTCAAGGCAACTGCACATAGTGTGAGTACTGCCTCACTTCGTTCTCCAGCCCCAGACTAGCTATTGTGTGATTTAAAATTAGGATACTTGTTGAAAGTTAAAAATCTTATTGTTAATGAACAATATAGTAAAAATTAGACTTTAAATTCCCTCTGTTATTTCTACTTTATATATTTTTTGCTTTTTAGGTTTAACTTTTTGGAGCAGTACGGAGGTGGATGTTACTTTTTGTTTGATACATTTATTTTTCTCCTGTTTCTGGTAGAGAGGGAGCAAGGTAAGATCTTTGTTTTTTCTTTTTAATTTCATTTTGAGAGTTTAGAAAGTTGCTTCCTCAATCAGTTAGATCTTTTGTTGGTTGTTTTGGCATTATCCCCTCCTGAGTATCTTTGAAACCTACCATTACCCTTCGTTATTATTTGTTAATCTGTAAATGAATGTTGTACTTTTTTTTGGACATTGTATTTGGTGTGACTTATTGCTGGAGTGCTGGGACAGGAGAAGGGTGATGATTGTTGGCTGCCTTGCCCTTTAGTTTTTTGTATTATTATTTAGTTATATTATTTTCTATTATCAAAATAATGGCCTCTAATTAGTTTTAATTTGGCTAAATTTTATTCTTTTTTTTTTTTTTTCCCCCTTTATGTTATTTTGTTGTGTGTTTCCCTGGCCCTAAATAGGAAGGCACGTAACAATATGCTATGCTTCTTATTAACTCTAATTGCGGACGGCTGCTTCTCACTCAGGGCTGTTTATGCTAATGAGGGAGAGATGGTGACTCAGCCAGGCCTTTCCCCCTCTGATGACATGCACAAATGGACAATGTCAATCAAAGTCTTTCTGTAGACTGTTTTATCAAGTGTGATCATAAAAACAGAATCAGAGGCTGGTTATATTCACACACTGTTGCCACAGAACTGTATTTAACCCCCTTTTTAAAGTGATTTTTGCATAATAGGTCCCCTTTAAAATCATCAAAGAACATAATAAACGATGGATGCCTGAAATCAGCTGTCATATCTAATATAAATTACATTTTAAACTACAAAACTAGTTTCAATTAGTAGCAATGTTTAACATTTTTACTGAATATTTTGATCGCATTAACACAGCCTTGTTTACTAAAAGAGACTTCTTTTTGAAATACCGTAGTGACTCCAATACTTTGAATGTTAGTGTTTAAATACTATATTAAATTACTGTAATGAGAGATATATTTTGGGAATAAAAATGTCACATAAAAAAATAAAAATAAAAATTATAAACCAAGTGATGTCTTCTTTGATTTTGAGGTGTAAAAAAATAACCTAATAACATTTCTCACATATACATGTATGCGCTTCTGTTCTGCTGAAGGTTACGTAAATAAATTATCTATTTGTTCAAGTCTCTTATAGCTTTCATTTTTTTCCTGCTTTTAGTCTGAATCACCGAAACGATTATGACTTAGAGCTGATTTATAATTCTGCGTCAAGTGTATGCGTATGCTCCAGTCGCATTACGCTCGCCGTGGCTGACGTGCACCTCTCTAAAGATGTGACTACAACCACACGTAGCACAAGCTCTGTGATTGGTCGGCTTGGTAGCTGTGACCAGCATGGGCAGGATTGAGAGCCGCGTGAACCTGTTGGAGCGAGTGTTTACAAGTGTGGAGTCCCGTAATGTAGCTCTAGATGGAAACTGCTGTTCTGTGTTTACATTAAGATTAATGTTGTTGCATGTTAGCCGGGTCCTTTTTCTGAATGAGCGAGTTTTAGCTACTTGTACATTAACGTAGCATTCAGAAAAAACTAAACACCTGCAAAGAAACACAAATCACAGGGGAACGTAAAAACCTACTGCCAGCTAGGGTTTCGGAGGTGTTATTGCAGAGCAACACAAACAACAAGCAGAAGTATAAATGCAAGACTACACGCAAGGCAGGCGCCATGGGTCACGACAATCACTCAACGCAGAAGTATAAATCAGCCTTTATGAATGGATCTTGAGGCCAGTTCACAGCATTGGATGCTAGCAAATAAATGGGAAATCAGATTACAGGCAGAAAAAATACAGTAGCAACACACAATCACAGTATCATCAGAGTCCTGCAGCGATGAAAACACAAAAGATGAAGAAAAAAAAAGACAAACCTTTTTTTTTTTGCCTAACAGCGATACTTCACATCATTTACTCACCCATATGACTTTCTTTGCTCCGAAGAACACTAAAGAAGATATTCAGCAGAATGTCCGAGCTGCTCTCTTCCATGCAACGAAAACCAATGAGCTCCAAAGCCAAAAAAACCCCCGATATATATATATATATGCTATTTTGTGACAGAATAAAAGCGAGTGAATAATTCAGTTTTAGGTGAACTGCCATCTTCCCACATTTATGCCCTGAACCTTCTTGTTTAGCCAAGATGGAAGACCGAACAGTCCTCCTGTCCTCTCGGCGAGACAAGAAAACATACTTTCACTTATTTTTTTTTTGAAAGGGATAAGTGTAAAGCGACTATGTCTTAATATGTGCATCATCCAGAGGTGTTTCATGCTACAGTAGTTGTCATTGTATGCGTGTGAGCAACCTCCACCCAGAATGCCTTGTTTCACAGTTTCTCCTTGGCTCCTTGTGGTTCTTTAGAGTGTAAATGGCTGTTTTGAGTCATAAGTGTGTGTGTATATGTGTGTGTGTGTAGTAGCTACTGTGAGTGTTGTAGTATCCACCTTATTTTTAACCACTATAATCTGTTAGATTTCCTTTAAATCAACCTTAAATCTCAAAAAAATAAAGAGAAAGAGAGAGAGATCAACATCCGCCATGTAACCAATATAAACTAATATGAAACTGTTGCATACATCACTTGCATAAATCACGCTATGGACATTTCAATTAAGTTGCCTACTGGTTTAAAAAGGCCTAGATTAAAACAAGATGACAAAATGAGAACTTTTCGGTCATAAACTATAGTAAAACAACTTATCAAAAGGAATTTAAAAATAATTAAACCCTACGAACAGAATAAAGAAATGGATAAAAGAGCGCTCTTTTATTATCAGCTGTCAGTCAGCGCCTGCTCTTTTTTTTCCTGCTCATTGCACCTTTGCTGTGTAAATGGAGACAATCGGATACGAGTCACTTGTAAAAGATAAAATGTAAGCTGGTCATCAAAAAATAATAATAATCAGATACAGTCACAAAATCGGAATTGGCCATCAAGATCTGCAGTGTAAAGGCAGCCTTTGATATATTGTGCACCCCTACTGGAAACTCCAGCTGAAGACCAAACTATTCGCCCTCCTGTGAATTTTGTTTTCCTTTTCAAATATTACCCAAATGATGTTGAACAGAACAAGGAACTTTTTACAGTATTTCCTATAATATTTTTTCTTCTGGAGAAAGTCTTATTTGTTTTATTTAAGTTAGAATAAAAGCAGTTATTAATTTTTTTTAAACCATTAAGGTTAATATTATTAGCCTTCTTAAGCAATATTATTTTTCGATTGTCTCCAGAACAAACCATTATTATAAAGTGACTTGCCTAGATACTCTAATTAGCTCAATTAATTTAGTTTAGCCTTTAAATGTCCCTTTAAGCTGAATATTAGTATCCTGAAAAAATATCTAGTAAAATATTATGTACTGTCATCATGGCAAAGATGAAATAAATCAGCTCTTGGAAATTAGTTATTAAAACTATGTTTAGAAATGTGTTATTTCTGTTAAACAGAAATTGGAGGGAAAAAATATACAGCGGGCTAATAATTCAGGAGGGCTAATAATTCTGACTTCAACTGTAACCAATACTTCAACACCTCATCGCCTCTTCCCTACCGGTCGCCAAAACGGAAGCCTAACATTAGGACTGCACGATTATGGGAAAAATCTTAATCACGATTATTTTAGTCCTTATTGTAATCACGATTATTTAAAATCAGTGGGCCATATGTCCAATGCATTCTCTTTCGGGCTTTTTAAAAACATAAATGAATCAAACACATGTCAATAAATGAAGCATGTATCACGCTGTAAAATTCACGTTCGCATGATTTTAATAAGCTTTCAGAGGAACAAATTGGAACTGCTGGAAAAGGGGCGGGATATGATGCATAATAATCGTTATCATTTAATATTGGTTCATAATCAATGAAGGCAAAAATGGAAATTCGATTAATTGCATAACCCTACCCAACAAATCATGATGAAGCACGTCATCGCACTTACTGCAAGGCCTGTCATGATAATCAATATATTAACTTCTCACACAACACATGGACATGTCCTCAATCGTTTTTGATGATGCAATATATACATGCATAAAGACCAATTCTAGCAACATTTTAGCTGATTGTGCAACATCTCTTTCTCTATTAGTGGTGTCAGTGTCAGTATGGTTAAAAAACACTATAGTATTTACTATTAATTACTATAGTATATCTTCATGTGGGTGTCTGACAACTGAAAGTAGATCTAGTAGCAGATATCACAGCCTCTGTTACTCTTTACATTGAACTTCATTTATTATTATTATTATTAATTTGTTTATAATGTCCATTTTCACATTCTGATTTCAATGCTTAATTATTGAATTGTTAAAATGACTATAATTAAACTAAATACTCTTAAGAATAAAATATGATGTGTTCTTTTGCATTGTGATGATATTTTTTGTCATTCTGGCAAGTCTTAAAAATGGTCTTCAAATGAGAATAATATAGTTTATCGTAATATATTTTGGTGCAATATATCGTACAACAAAAAAATAAATATCATGACGGGCCTTTTTGCTGCAAAAATAAGGTGGATACTAGCGTAAAAATGTGTGCACTACAGGCCTGCTCTGCTAGCTCTGAGGCTGCGGGATGATGCTGGAGCAGTCGGTGACCAGAAGATCCACCACCGTGTTTCCGCTCACAAACACTGTGGGCGCCGAGACCATGTTGCAGAGGGTGACGGTGCTGCCAGGCACAGCTTCACTGGTGGTGGTGGTGGTGGTGATGATGGGGCCGGGGTCGCTGGCTGGGGGATTGTGGGTACCCATGTGGCCTTGCAGCTGTGTTGGGGTCTTGCAGTGCACGCCGCAGAGCTGGCAGACCAGGATGCCGCCGGAGCCGGTGCTGCCGAAACCTCCGCCGCTCTCCTTCCACTCCTGGCCGTGGTGCTTCTGAGCGTGAACCCGCAAGTATGTCAGCGTGGTGAAACCTGACCGGGGGAATATCATTTTATTATTTGAAGATAGCGATTGCCTCGTAAATTTGTTTGTTTGTTTAACCCCTTAAATGTCAACTTTCCGCCACCGGGGCACTTACGTTTACACTTTAAATTTCTTTAAATATATTTAATGAAATCCTAATCTAATTTTGACAAAATATATATCATTGTAAAAAAAGGTCTAAGACTTCTGAATACATATTTTACCACTTAGAAAGAGTAATAGGCTAAAACATGGATGCCCAAACTAGGGCCCGCAGGCCAAAGTTGGCCTATGGTAACCTTTGATTTGGCTCACCATCCCATATGAGAAGAGAGGAAGAATAATGGGGAGGGTGTAGAGATTCATTCATTCATTCATTCATTTTCTTTTCAGCTTAGTCCCTTTATTAATCTTGGGTCGCCACAGCAGAATGAACCACCAACTTTGTTTTCTCGTTAAAAGCTAGCTGAAATTAAATGGCGTAAATTAATCTGATTTTGTTGAAATGTACATACTGTCACCGATAATTTGGAGACTTTGGTAAGTACAGACAAGAACGCATATTGAGAAACAGTCCCAGAGAACTCAAAACAGCAACCACAAGTCTCTCCTCCATCTTCAAAAGTCTCCGTAGTTGTTTTTACAACACAAACACTGCAGTCACCTCAACGGAAACCCCGCCTCTGCTTTCATTTGATTGGATAATGAAAAAGACGTGAGTGACGTAATGTGCTTTTTCCGCTTAGAGTTGACTTTTTTTTCCAACTGCAAGCATATGGCGCTCAAGGGCAAAAATGCGAGGCTCAGCAGATAGTTAAAAACGCGAGGCGTGCAGGGCGCATAAAGCTTGATTTATACTTTCGCCTGGTGCCGCATAGCACACCTCACGAAACGGACAAGGCTTTTATACTTGCCGCGTTCGCCGTTGTGATATTCTTTAAAACGACAGGGGGCAGTCAAAAGAAACTGACCGTAAAGTCAGACAGATAAACAGAGAAGTAGAACGTTTCCGGAACTACGTCATATCATTAATATCGTTCAATATTTTTAAACTAGTTATTATTATTTTTATTAATTATTTTAATGGTTATAAGGATTTTTATAACTATTCAAGATTTTTTTTATCCCATTAAAGTTTATTAAAATATTAATAACAACAGAACACGAGTTGCTCTACAAATATATTTTTATTATGGACAAGAATAAAAGCAAAAAAAGTACACTTACTAAAAATACAGATTTTCTTTCTTTAGATTTAGCCAGCTCCTCAATTCACACATTACTGTCTGGCTAGTTTTTGTCCTCTACTTGTGCTAAAAAGGCAATAATGGCTCACAATCCCTGACCATTATCACCAATAAAGCCTAGAAAAACAGGGCATCAGTATATTGTAAACTGATAGGTTCAAATATTCTTTTCCAGTTATCAAAAAATAATTTGTTCCTTAATTATAGTTTTGTAGCTATTAAATTGTTTTAAAATCAAAATTGTAATATATACATCAGTGTAAAACCTATGGCTGGTGGAAAAACATATTCTGTAATTGTGTACCTTGGCATATCCCTCAGGTTTTTCCAAACCTTTTAACAAAAACTTTCTTTCCCTCTGCTGTTGCAATTTCTAGCCAATGATTATTGGTCATCTGGTTATCCATATGATCACAGATCATAAAGATGTGTGTATAGTCGTACCGGTTTCAGACAAAATCTCTTCAAAGTGGTTCAAATTCAACTCAAATCAAACGCGGCATTGTGTGCACTGTTTACTAGAGTCTTAAAAAAAAAACATGCCAGCCGAAATCATGTTGCGTGCACCCAAAGCAAACCTCCGCAAACTCTGTGATGACGTCACATTCGCCGCACGCACTTAAGCAAACTAGCGGATGCGTCGAGTATAAACCAGGCTTAAGCAGCGCGCAAAATACTCGCAGCTGTTAGTAAACCATTCAAAAAATAAATAAATAAATCGCTACTCAACGCAAAAAACGCAATCGTGTGATCAGCCCCTAATAATGTTGTTAATGACAAAAGGCAGACATATGTCTCTAACATAATAAATCAACTTTAGAATTTTGAATAGTTGTATCTTGATGTCGTCACTTTACTGTGCATTAAAAACAAGGACAAAGTTAAAAGTCTATTCAAGTCCACCTTTCCAAGTCTATACAAAATTTAGCATTTTAACCAACAGTAGACCTACAAATAGGCATTTATTTTTATTGTTTTACAGTATGTTTGAGAAATAATAATAATAATAATAATAATAATAGCCTACTCATATTAATCCTTATTTACATCTACAGAATCATAAGAAAATCGTGATCTTGATTTTAAGTCCCAAAAAAAACATGATTCTCATTTTAGCCAGAATCATGCAGCCCTAACGGACAGGCAAATGAAAGAACGATAGACAGAGAGAAAGAATGATAAACAGAGAGAGATCGACAGAGACAGAGAGAAAAAACAATGAACAGACAGGCAGACTGTACTCACTGCGGTTGCAGAGGTGGCAGGAGTGATGTTGTGATTGGTTGTGTACTCTCATGTGATCTGTGATGTAAGCAGCTGACAGCAGTTTGCCACAGATGTGACAGGGAACCTTCTCTTCGTGTCTGATCATGTGAGCGCGCAGTCGGTCCCGCGTGGCGAAGCTGGATTCACACGTCTGCAACAAACAACACACACACCTCCACATCTAACAACTGCTTTGTTATATAACACCTTTATTCCATCACACCCAAAACAATAAGGTAAAAAAAAATTCAAATCAATGAGTCTTTACACAAATTTCACACAACTGATGATCAAGTTTGCAATCTGATTTCATTCCAATCTTTGAGCAAATGATTATACATCAAGTATGGGTTTCTTTCATGACAAATTTATTAATAACAGGCTAAATAAAGAAATAAATAACAAATATTTAATATGTAATATATTTAGCAAAATGTTCCTTTTATTAAAGTCCTTCTGCAGATAAAATGCCAATAGAGTGACTATAGTCTGAGAAGTTGTACTGTAATGTACTGTTTGGCAAGATTTGATTCAGCCATAACCTGAACACAACATTAAAAACGGTTCTTAGGATTAAAGATCCAATCCCATGTTATCATAATAAGAATTGATAAAAATCTGAACCATTTAGCATAAACATGAATAAATATAACACGTCTGTCAGTGTAAACAATACAATAGTAACTCTAAAAATTAGTGAAACAAACTTGCGTACCGGACATTTGAAGGGTCGTTCTGAGGAATGGACCTGCCTGACGTGACTATTGAGATGATCGGGCCTGTGAGAATGACAAATGACAAATAATGTTATTCACAGAAGTGTGTTTTTTTTGTGGAAGCTAAGAGCTAAAAGTATAGTCCAAGGTAGGGTTGTCACGATACTGGAATTCGATACCAATCGGTACTGAAATTTTTAAAAAGTCCATTTCCAGCTAACATTTGAGTGCTGTTGAGCGTGTTCACTGATTTGCCGTTGTGTTCACGTGCTCAACAGAAATGACCGTGAAGACCATCAGTTCACCAAACTCACTGCTGTTTACTGAGTGTAAACACAGATACAGGGACACTGTAGCGTTTTAAAGACACGTTAATCTGGTTTGTCTATAATGGCTCGTTTCCACTGACTGGTACGGTACGGGTCGGTACGCTTTTATGGCCGTTTCCACTGTCAAAAGGCGTACCGAACCAAACCGTACCGGGCCACTTTTTCGGCACCCTTTCGAAAGGGTACCAAACACAAGAAAGGGTACCAAAAGGGTCCCAAAGGCGGAGCTAGACGCACAGCTGAACGCTATTGGTTTACAGAGATACGTCACGAGCTCACGCAACAAACCAGAATGAAAACAAAGGAGCCGCCATGTTTTCATACACAGCCGAGAGACTATATATCCATATTATAACATATAATAACGAGCCCTGTTCGATCTGGGCTCAAATGAACATTGTCGTCGTCTTGATGAACAGCCACAAAGCCAAAAAAAAAAAAAAAAAAAAAAAAGAGCAGATTTTACCCTGTGCCCCGTAGTTCTTTACGAGCCAGACTGAAGCGTGAGCGTTTTTTTTTTTTTGCTTGCGCTCGCCGCGTTTCTTTATTTGAAATAAACTTCTTGCTGATGATCACAACGCTTGATGCGCTTGATTATTGAAGTGCTTTTGAAACCTGATCCTGTCAGAAACTGACAAACGCGAGAGTCACGCACAAAAAAACTAAAAAAGAAGCTGGAAAAAAGGAGCACATTATTTTTTCAGCAAACGTGAACAAACTGCCATGCTTAACCATCACCTTTTGGACTATTATGAACTCAGAATGATGGAGTTACTTTCTAACAAGAGGCTTCACATGCTGCTGAAGATTACAGACACATTTAATCATGAGAGGTCTGCACTGACTATGGTCTCTATTTCCTGCTGTTTTGAACCTAAATAAGGACTCAATGTCTGCTGTGTGTAGTTTTTCTGTAAGTGGTAACATATCGGAGACTGTAATGGTCTGTATGTGTTTATATGTTCATTTATTTATTTATTTGATATAATTGCAGACGTTACAGTAGGCTATTTTGTCATTAATCTGCAGTTATAATCAAATCATGTTCATAGAAAAGTTAGTAATAAACATTTACACACAAGTATTTATGTGTGTAAAGCATCTGTTTTGTGAGAAGTGCTTCTCATATATGCGAGCGACCCGTACAGCTTTACTTTAGACATTTTCTCGAAAATGACGTTGACTGCAACTTTCTGTCGTACACCACACCCACCAAAAGGTTACCATTGGTACCCTTTTAACAGTGGAAACGCAAGCCTGATAAAGGTGACCCGTACCGACCCGTACCGTACCGTACTGTACCAGTCAGAGGAAACTAGCCTTAAGCTGACATACAAGTGATCCACTGATGAATCACGGCTTTAAAAAGCTCCAGTGTCCCTGTATCTGTAGTTTCACTAGGTAAACAGCAGAGTGTTCGGTGAACTGATGAGCTTCACGGCCAATCCCAGTCATTTCTGTTGAGCATGTGAACACAATGGCAAATCAGCGTTGTTTAAGAATGCGCTTAAATGTTCGCTGGAAATGGACGTTTTAAAAATGTCAGTACCGATTGGTATTGAATTCCAATATTGTGATAACCCTAGTATCCACATGTCTGAAATTTAAGTATTTTCAAGTACTTTCAAGACGTGTGGCAACCCTGAAACCTGAGAGTGTGTGTACTGGTATCAGAGATACCTACCGTGAGAAAGCTTTCGCACAGTGTGGGCACACGTACGGTTTCTCCACGCCTCCTTGGTGGGATCTGACATGATGGCTCATGCGGTCCTTCCTCTTGAAGCGCTGCTGGCAGATCGGGCAGGAAAACGGCTTCTCGTCCGAGTGGGAAAGCCGGTGTCTGTTCAGGTGGTACACATCCCTGAAGGCTTTACCGCAGGTCTCGCATGCATGATTCTTGCGCACAGGGTTGGGGTTCTGGTTTACTGGTCTCTGGAATGAGAAGATAGGTAATAGTCTGAGGGGTAAAAGTCTAAAGCTTGCTTAAATATCCCGAATTCTATCTACAACCTAAACCCAACATCTACTTCACTAGTAACAAACAGTTAATTATAATTATTAATTAATTATTACGCTAGTATTGTTATTTTGTTAAAAGTGTCCAGCCATAGCTCATAGTATTATATGATTCACTGTATGCCAATGCAAGCAGAATCTGAGAATAAACACACACACACGGATGCCCACCTGCACAGGCTCCCCTGTTGCCATGACGACCGGTGGCGGAGGAGGGAGGGCGGTCACAGTGGACGCCACGCTCTCCATAGCCACGTCGTTCCCGTCCGGAGGAGCCAGGATTTGTGTGTGTTGAGCAGGCATGACGGTGGGCGGGGGCAAGGTTTGGCTCTGCTGCTGCAGGTGCAGGAGAGACAGGAGCACCGTGTGTTTTTCCGAGCTGTCCTTGGCCTGAGCCTCTTGGTTCTGGGCGCCCGTCTTCATGCGGATGCCGGTGTGGACGGACTGATGGCGCCGCAGGTTGTAGCTGTTTTTGAACTGCTTGCTGCAGATGGAGCAGATGTGAGCCGCACGGGCTGGTCGAGACACTGGCTTCACTGAAGATGAAGAAATAAAAACTGAATGTTACTAAAAAGGGAAGATTCATATGGTTATACAGCTCAAGTCAAAAGCATTCCTGTGAAACTTTACTTCATTAAAAAAAAAAAAAAAAAAACTTGCTTAAAGAAGAGATGTTTTTCCACTGCATTTTAAAACATAATGGCCTCTATTTGATCGATGTAGGCTCAAAGTCTAAAGCGCATAACGCAAAAGCATTAAGGGCATGTCTGAATCCACATTCGCTATTTTAAGGACAGAAAAATATGCTCTGCGGCGCATTGACTAGCAGGGTTGTGCTTATTCTCTTAATGAGTTATAGGTGTGTTTTGAGAATAAACCAATCAGAGTCTCATCTCACATTCCCTTTAAGAATCAATTGCGTAGCACCAAGGTGCATTTCCTATTTACATGGCGAACTTTGTAAGTGGAAAAACTGAACGCTTCACTAACAAGGAAACAGTTAAACAGACTATCTGCAGCGTTAGGATGAAGAACGAGCCTCCTCCAATCGGCCTCTTTCTCTTTTTTGTTGTACGCACTTTACTGAAGACATCCATCAGCTTACATATTTAATTTCATTTGTTAAGCGCAAAGATTTGTTTGCGGTACCAATCGATGCTGAAGTTTCACATTCTGATTCCAATGCCTAATTATTGAATAGTTAAAATGACTAAAATAAATAAAATATTCTTAAAAATTAAATATTATGTGTTCTTTAGAAGTGTGCACTTGCATTGTGATGATAATATATTGTAGTTCTGGCATTATATAATGAGTGGGATAAAATGGTCATAAAATGACAATAATAGTTTATTGTTATATGTTTTGGTGCAATGTAAGGTATAGACCAATCCCGATCCTGTGCTGATTTTTTTTTTAAACCTAATACAGTTTCTATAATTCTGGTGCTCAAATAATATATCTTCTTTAGTAAAAATAACAGACCCATGGCTTACATGACAGACGACACAACTAAAAACATGATGCTTGCTAAGTTACTATAAACTATGGGCTACATTATTTGAGCATTCATTATGACATTGATCTGATCTGATGTGGTCCAGCTTATGTTTCTTTTTTAATATTAAGATTTTTCTTTGAAATCTGTAGGCTACCACTATTGACCCTAATTGTTGGTAAAATAATCTGCCTTTTAGCAAAGCCTGATATTTTCCTGCAGCTTTGAAGCAGACTAAATTAAACCGTCTGAGGCCAGTTTTACTTAATAAACATTCCCTCGCCTAAACGCCGCGAGTGACAAGGAGAAATTGAAAGCATATCTGAAAAATTATTTCTTGTCTGAAAACTTTGGTTTGGTATAATTTGTTGGTTATTTAAAGTATTTTTTGTTGGTCAGTTATCTACAAAATAAGCAAGAATTTGAGGTCAAGTTGAAAACAGTGAAGTTAAAAAGTTGCTTCAGTGCACAAACTGACAAAATAAAATATTAATATAAATAAAATGACAGTGAAATATTTACAGTTTCAGAGTAGCCTATATTAGGCTAAATAGTTTTCTGTAAATGACAATCCATATTGCGCTCGTCAGTTTCACTTTGATTATTTAATCAACTTCTTTGACCACAACGAGCCAGGCTTTACAAGCAGCACTTAACGTATTCACCTCGAAAGAATAAACTCAGTCGGAAGAATGGAGTACAGAAACTCTTTATGATAATAATTTTTACGCTTGATGCATGCCCTCCACTCTCTGCAGTCACTTTCAAAACAGCAACACAAAGGGAAGAAATGAGTGCGTTGAGGATCTGTCCAAAGTATTAGTGAGCCTTTTCTAATTTAAACTTTCAGGTAGGCCTACTTTATGTGTAAAGAGCAGATAATAACCCTCTCTTCTGAATGCGATTTGCTGATTTAACAGACACGGTATTCAGAAACAGCAATAAACTCCATGTTACGGGTCAAAATGAACCCATTTAATGCAAAACTAAATGCATTTCTCCACTGATTATTAAAACTAACAGGAAAAAAAAATAGGCTTGGAGAAAAGTTTTTTGTGTGGTCATGAACGTGACACGCAGTTTGAATTGTGAATGAATGGAGAATGATTGACAGGTTCAGAGGCGGAAAGCGCTGAAGTGAACGTGAATTTAACCACTTAAATATTCATCTGTACTTCACATTAAACTATAGAATGGCTTCAAAACATTTGGGATATAGTAGCCTACATGACAACTTTCTAGTGCCTTATGATAGGCTACCTTCGTGGCTTTTGTTGGCTTATAAATTACACAGAATATAGAGCACGCGCAAGATCGGATTTGGATCGGTACCAGCTGGCCGATACCTGATCCAGCAAAAATATGCGATATCGAATCAATATCCGATCCAAGTATCGGGATCGGTGCATCCCTTTTAATCATAAATAATCTAATTCTGCAATGTGACTATTGCTGATACACACAAATACACTCAAACGACAGTGGTGTAAAGTAACAAGTTACAAATACTCAAACTACAGTAATTTTTCTCAGGAACTGTAATTTACTAGGTAGTTGATTTAAAAATGTGTATTTTTACTTTCCCTTGAGTACATCTTTAGTACAGTATCGGTACTTTTACTCCACTACTTTCCTTCAACCTGCTACTTTATTTTTTCCTGTCTATGGGGATTAGAGAAATCAGTCCTATGATTCCTGTCCAGTCAAATCACACATAGAAGGTAAATCGCATCATAATTAACTACCTCAAGACATGGCGATTTATAATTGCAGCAAACTGTTTGGAAGCATTAAAAGTGTCCAAGAAGATGTCCAAAATCTTTACTCGCATTGACCCAGAGACTGTTCAGATGCACGTCACTCATGAGAAGATGACAGATGTTTAATGTAGGATGGCCGAAATGGCCTTTAACACCCAAGAGGTACAGGATGTCAACATGACGTCAGATTGACGTTGTACATCAATGTCATGGAGAGGTTGCATTTTGTTTGGAAATGAAAATCGCATTGACATCAAGCCAACGTCAATGTCCAACCTAAATTCAACATCTAATGATGTTACCACTATGACATCTATCAGACGTTGGATTTTGGTTGCCATACTTGACAAATAAATGTTGTCATTTGACATCAATGTGACGTTGGTTTAAGATGTTGGCTTGACATTGGATTTTGGTCATATTCCAACACAACCTAAAATCAACCAAATATCAACATCATTTGACGTCATTATCTGACATCAAAATAACGTTGTTTTTAGATGCTGGCTCCAATGAATTTTGGTCACCTGACATCACGCCCTACTGTAAAATCTAATCTAATATTAATGTCTTATGATGTTGTGTGCCTGCTGGGCACTACAGAATGTTACGTTTACACACATCCACAAATTACATGTAAATGCATCAGCTTTTTAACAGCGTAATACTCACTACTCAAGTACTTTTAAAAAGGCTACTGTTTACTCATACTGTAAGTAATATTTACAACAGATACTTTTATTCTAATCGCACTACATTTATAGGCAAGTAATGGTACTTTAACTTAAGTATAATTTTTCAGTACTCTTCCCACCACTGTCAAACTACATATTGCTCAGCCCTACTTCAAATTTCCCCTTTTTTTCGGTTTTTAATGACCACATGCCCATTTCTAAAGACAGCTTTTTAATTTTAAATGTCATAAAGGTCAATTTAAAAGCCTTGGCAGACCGTATTTCCAGGTAGTGGTTTTCTAGCACCACTCTGTGATGACAGAGGAACACTGAGCATCCACAGAAAACCTCCAACCCCTCCCAGCCAGATTCCCTGCTCCTCTCCAAACCTCCCTCCCCTTCCCTGTCCCCCCGTCCCTCCCGCTCACCCACCAGGTACAGGGTCCTCATTCAGAGCTGCAGTGTCCACTGTCGATGGAGGCGGGGCCATGTGGTCTGTGGGCGGGGCTTGGGGAGAGGTCGTGTGGACAGGCAGAAGTTCTGATTGGAGGGTCCCCTCCACTTGGGTATGAGAAGGTGTGGTCTGGGAAAGAACAATCACAAAGTACTAAGTTTGAATTCAAAACTTGAGTGCAGGAGTGAAACTGCTCGCATGTTTTATTGCACCAATGTAGATGTTGTTACAACGTTGTATTAACATCCACCTAGTTATTTGCATACGTACATATAAATTAACACAAACCATACTGAGTCTCACCTGGAAGAGAAAATTGCTCCACGCGGCATCCATTTTGTTCCAGAGCGATGAATATTATAATCAACTACACAATCATGAAGATTAATAGCGCATCACTGACACCAGTCTATCTGCTGTCTGTATGTTTTTCCACCACTCCGCCGATCACTTATCTAACTCACGGCCCAGATTAGCAGGCTATAATGCACACCGTTTAGTGTTTCTCCTAATCAACTTTAACCCGAGACATCACAACAACGTGCTATTTAATCATTTGCATGACTGAAAAATCGAAAGCTGCAATCTTATTTCCCCACTCTCGCATCATGCACTATCAAACAATATTTGAGGCGTTTAGACGTTAAAACAGCGGTTAGTCGTAATGCGCTTGACGCATTTCAAATAGTCAAACTTAAAGGCTGCAGTGGATAAATCAGTGTTTTTTTTCCCCTCGATCCCCCCCGACAGGCCAATCGGGTGTTTGTCGAAGCCTCGCTGTCGGATTCAAGCCGTGACCCGGACGAACAACACTCGAGCCCGGCCGCAGCCCGCCGCTCCACCTCGGCGCTTCAATTCACAGGATGTCATCTTTCTTTTTTTATCGCGCGCTCTCTCTCTCTCTCCTCCCTCCCTTCCCTGTCTCTTTCTTCCTTTTCTTTTTTAATTCCTCTTTCTTCTACCCCCTCCTCTCCTTTCCTCTCTCCGCTATGTCCCAGTTGTTCTTAAAGGGATGGCCGCTTCTCCCCCTCCTATTTCCGTCGCTTTCCTGCTTCCTCTCGGAAAATGAGCCGACAAGAAATACGCGCTGCTGACGTCACGTGACCACAGGCTGCTGATCGAGACCAACTGCGCCGTCTCTCAATGAATATGCAGTCGTTCATTTATGTAACATTACGAAACACTTTTATTATTTTCCTTCGTTTTTTATCAGCCTGTTGAATATATATATATATATATATATATATATGTTTTAAAAGTTTATCCAAAAGGTAATGTGGGTATTTAAAAAATGTTACTTGCCGAATTTTATATTCACATAAGCCAAATTTGTAGCAGGTATGTGTATATTTATGTTTTGTATGTTGTTTAATTAAAAAAATAATAATTAAAAAACAACTGTTACTCAAAATTATATTTACATGTAGGCTATCATTTTTGTGTGTGTGTATGGTTTGTTCGCATTAAATACACACACAAGCACATAAATTATTATTATTTGTGTGTGTGTGTGTGTGTGTGTAAGTTACTAAACAGATAATGCCTAATTTTACATGAGATTTATAACCAATAATAATAAATACTGTAGTAGGTGATCATAGGCACATCCAAAAACAAGAAAAACTATATAGCATGGCAAAATACTTCTAACTAATAGTATATTACTATTTACACTCACCTGCCACTTTATTAGGTGCACTTGTACCGGTTGGACCCATTTTGCCTTCAGAACTGGCTTAATCCTTCATGGCATAGATTTAACAAGGTACTGAAAATATTCCTCAGAGATTTTGCTCCATATTGACATGATGGCATCACGCAGCTGCTGCTGATTTGTCACCTGAACATTCATGATGCGAATCTCCCGTTTCACCACATCCCAAAGGTGCTTTATTGGATTGAGATATGGTGACTGTGGAGGCCATTTGAGTACAGTGAACTCATTGTCATGTTCAAGAAACCAGTCTGAGATGATTCGCGCTTTATGACATATCCTGCTGGAAGTAGATAGGTACACTGTGGTCATAAAGGAATGGACATGGTCAGCAACAATACTCATGTAGGCTGTGGCGTTGACACAAAGCTCAATTGGTACTACTGAGCCCAAAGTGTGCCAAGAAAATATCCCCCACACCATTACACCACCACCACCAGCCTGAACTGTTGATACAAGGCAGGATAAATCCATGCTTTCATGTTGTTGATGCCAAATTCTGACCCGACCATCCAAATGTGGCAGCAGAAATGGAGAATCATCAGACCAGGCAACGTTTCTCCAATCTTCTATTGTCCAATTTTCTTGAGCCTGTGTGAATTGTAGCCTCAGTTTCCTGTTCTCAGCTGACAGGAGTAGCACCCGGTGTGGTCTTCTGCTGCTGTAGCCCATCCGCCTCAAGGTTGAATGTGTTGTGCGTTCAGAGATGCTCTTCTGCAGACCTCAGTTGTAACGAGTGGTTATTTGAGTTACTGTTGCCTTTCTATCAGCTGGAACCAATCTGGCCATTCTCCTCTGACCTCTGGCATCAACAAGGCATTTGCACCCACAGAACTGCCGCTGACTGGATATTTTCTCTTTTTCAGACCATTCTCTGTAAACCCTAGAGATGGTTGTGCGTGAAAATCCCAGTAGATCAGCAGTTTCTGAAATACTCAGACCAGCTCATCTGGTACTAACAATCATGCCACGTTTAAAGTCACTTAAATCATCTTTCTTCCCCATTCTAATGCTCGGTTTGTACTGCAGCAGATCGTCTTGACCATGTCAACATGCCTAAATGCATTGAGCTGCTGCCATGTGATTGGCTGATTAGATATTTGCGATAATAAGCAACTGGAGAGGTGTGCCTAATAAAGTGGCCGGGAGTGTATGTATATAAAATAAAAATATAAACAAACTCTAAAAATAAAAATCTTGTTGCTTTTTTTTGGTGTGTTTTAATTTGTTCTCTGAAAGTACATAATTGAATATACATTTATTACACTTTGTGTAATAGTCTCTAATCGACTGGACTAAACACGAATTAACAGCTCGAGCTCGTCTTAAAGGGCACGTCACAATGACGCATAGAGGAGTTTTCACGGATTTGTTATTGATGCCAGACATCAATGTCAAATCGTGATGTTTATCGAGATTTGTGAATGTAAAGCCTTTAAGGAGCAATGACTCCACTTGTCCACGAAGGAAAGAACAAAATAAAGACAAAACGAGACAATTAATTCACGTTAATATCAATTTATTGTCATTTAAATTGCTTCGCTTTATTTTTCCTTCACGTATTTTGTCTGTCTTTAAGCCAGAAACGGCTAGATTTCAGTAATTAATGTTTCGATCGAGATGTGCTGAAAATTTCCTCTTAGCAAAACCTCCCTACTTTGACCCAACAACCTGTTTCACAGTCAACACGCACACATACACAGATGATAGACCGATACACTAGAGTCCGTCTATCCCTACACACTTCACCCCAAACAAACCAGGAGAGCCTCTTTTACCACCAAACATGGATCCAGACGAGATTTGTTTTTACCTGCCTGAGGAGCTTGAGCTCAAACATTCAACATCATGAAGTAACATCTCGCAAACAAGTCAGTCCATTCAATGGTACAGTCTCATTGGCCCTCCAAACACAATACATCCGACATCATCCTCGATACATTAGAAGTTCTGCATGCACTGTTTTACTTTAAACCAAGCATAAAGTAGTAGGTTATACAGAGAGAGATATCAGAGCTGGTGTTTCTCGCTTAATTTCAGAGTCCCTCTTGTGTTCCTCTGTGGGAAAAAAACACAGCCTTGGTGATCTCTTCATTGTCAAATAGACTTCTTATGATCTGAGAACACTCCCAACATACACACACCCACACACACACACACACACACACACACACACACATATATATATATATATATATATATATAT
>CAIGQZ010004081.1:4138211-4154134 GCA_903798205.1 Danio tinwini
TATACATATGTGTAAAATATATATATAACTGTGCGCTCTGTTTTGATCTAGACTGAAATACAGCTAGAAGTAGCACATTTCCCCCAAAGTTCATTGTAATAAAGAGTATTCCATCATACGATGTACTTGGTGTTCCTGTCTGTCTCTGAAGAGTATCTCTCATCGCTTAAAATAATACAGTTCAGTTCTCGCCAATGATAGCTGATTGCAAACCCGTTGTAATTCAACCAAGTGTGTTTTTATTGTCTACGGTTTGAGTTAAAGGACGCTTACCCAAGCGAATAAGCCAGATTTTCCTTTAAAATCGTGTTGTTGTTTTTTTTGGTGTGTTTGTGTACAAAAGTGTCACCAGAATGCATCCCATTCACCCAACGCATACACACAGACTATTAACAATTATTAATACTCATGTATTAATAACCATAACACACACTAGACCCGACGAAGCACGTTTTCTTGAAAATCAAAACCAGATGCTATGAGAAATCTGAAGGAAAAAAGAAATTGTAGTGACGTCAAACACGGCGAGTTATAATATTCAGCCACTCCATATTTCGGTTACTACATGTTAGGTCTAGGTCTGTTCACGCTATTTTATCAAAATGTCAATATTTACTATAGAAAACTGTGGACACAATGCTTCAACACTTTCGATACTATATATTTATATTTATATATCTATACAATAAAAGATCCAATTGGTGGGAGACGACTCGAAATGTATGGCTGCATCCAAAATTGCATACTCTCCAATTGGGTACGTCTCTCGAATTACTAGAACACCATTACAAAAAAGTATGCACTATGTAGTGTGAATGTGGATGTGAAGTGAGTTCAGTCGTATGAAAATATAAGATTTTCAAAAGGAGACGTGGCACCCAACCCCGCCCCTATGCCCAATTGTCATTGGGGGATGAGTAAATCGTACAAATTGGATCATACGAATTCATACGAATTAGCCACTAAATCAAAAAGCTACAATTGCCGTGAGATTGTGTTGGGATGTGTGTATTGTGAACATACATTCATCATGTTGCCGAAGCTTCACTTAACAAATCCATTGTCCTTACAAGATATTAAAATGACCATTTGAAGCAGAAATCGACAGTAATATTACCAAACAATCATTCAGGTAATGAATTACTTATAATTCAAGCACTGTTTGCCTACTATGTCCACTATTTTTTTTACGTAACGTCAATGAGCGAGGCTTCCATTGTCAACCGCTTCCATTCATTTTCAAGTCAGCGTCAATCAAAATTTACAATGTTCCTTTTGCAAGCGCACCTTGTTATTCTTAAGGTGGACATTTCATCTGCGCACTACAAAATATTGTGTTTTGGTAATCTTCAATCAAATTTTGACCATTATTTCCACGGTCCTTCTCGGTTGACGTCAGTTTAACGCTTCAGCCACAATATTCTTAACCACGCCCCTTTTACCATTAGTTTTCTATGAGGGAATGAGGTGTAAAAAGAAAGCCCCGCCCCCTAATCAATATTCAGTTTCAGTTGGAAGTACATCAACACACTGAAATAAAAGTCTCAGTAATTTCCGAAGACTTTAACAGTCCTAAAACAGATAACGCCAAACCATGACTTTTCCTTTACCAAACTTGACTGATTTCTGTGAGAATCTTGGGTCCATGCGGGTTCCAATAGGTCTTCTTCAGTATTTGTGATGATTGCAGTTCAACAGATGATTCATCAGGAAAATCGACCTTCTGACACTTTTCCAAATGATCAACTAGAAGTCAAGGTATTATTTGTTGCTTTCACAACTGGGATCAACGACAAGACTTTTCTGATTTTTAACGCAGAAAATGCCATTATTAAATCATTTACCCATAGCTAATATAGCTAATGCTTCCGAAGTCTCGCACAGCAGCAGAATAAAGTCACGAAATAAAGTAGACAGTAGGGAAGTTTGCAATTTCAGAGGCAGCCATTGATTTTGTCACTTTGACTCAATTGTGACTGGATAACATATGGATACAAATGTATTTACAACATTAATCTCATGCATCAGAGCAATTCCCATAGTACTTTTTAAACATTCGGTGTTCATACTGTCGTGTGTGCATGTATCCCAATTCTCTCAGTCACACAAAAGTCGTCATTGCGCAGCATCCCTTTAAGATGTCTTAAAGGCAGTGGTGATGTTCCAATTCCAGCTTTCCAATTACCAAAAAAAGTAGTATTGTACTAGTATTGTATTGTACTAGTATTGTAAAACAGCTCGGACGAATGGACTCTTTTCACATTTCCAGGTTTCTCAGTAGCGGAAGTAGTCATTGTTGGGTAAATAAAACAAATAAGACTTTCTCCAAAAAAATATTATTGGAAATTCTGTGAAAAAAACCCTTGCTCTGTTATTCATAGTTTGGGAAATATTTAAAAAAGAACATGGAGGGCTAATAATTGTGACTTCAACTGTATACAGTGCATCCGGAAAGTATTGATAGCGCTTTACTTTTTCCACATTTTTTTATGTTTCAGCCTTATTCCAAAATGGATTAAATTGATTTATTTCTTCAACATTCTACACACAATCCCCCATAATGACAATGTAAGAAAAGAGTTTTTGAAATTGCTGCAAATTTATTACAAATAAAAAGCTGAAAAATCACATGTACATCAGTATTCACAGCCTTTGTCGGGAAGCTCTAAATTGAGCTCAGGTACATTCTGTTTCCACTGAGCACTCTTGAGCTGTTTCAGCAGCTCTATTGGAGTTCACCTGTGGTCAATTTAGTTGATTGGACATGATTTGAAAAGGCATACACCTGTCTATATAAGGTGGCAGTGCATGCCAAAGAACAAACCAAGCATGAAGACAATGAATTGTCTGTAGACCTCCGAGACAGGATTGTCTCGAGGCACAAGGCTGGGAAAGGTCACAGAAAAATTTCTGCTGCTCTGAAAGTTCCAATGAGCACAGCAGCCTCCATCATCCATAAGTGGAAGATGTTTGGAACCACCAAGACTCTTCCTAGAGCAGGCTAGCCATCTATGCTAAGTGATCGGGGAGAAGGGCCTTGGTCAGGGAGGTGATCAACAACCCGATGGTCACTCTGTCTGAGCTCCAGCTTTCTTCTGTGGAGAGAGGAGAACCTTACAGAAGGACAACCATCAGTGCAGCAATCCACCAATCAGGCCTGTATGGTAGAGTAGCCAGACAGAAGCCACTCCCCACCTGGATTTTCCAAAAGGCATCTGAAGGACTCTCAGACCATAAGAAACAAAATTCTCTGGTCTGATGGGATTAAAATTAAACTCTTTGGAGTGAACGCCAGGCGTTACATTTGGAGAAAACCAGGCACCGCTCATCACCAGGCTAATACCATCCCTACAGTGAAGCATGGTGGTGTCAGCATCATGCTGTGGGGATGTTTTTCAGCAGCAGGAACTGGAAGACTAGTCAGGATAGAGGGAAAGATTAATGCAGCAATGTACAGAGACATCCTAAATGAAAACCTGCTTCAGAGTGCTCTTGACCTCAGACTGGGAAAACGGTTCATCTTCCAGCAGGACAATGACTTGAAGCACACCGCTAAAATATCAATGGAATGGTTTCACAACAACTCGGTGAATGTCCTTGAGTGGCTCAGCCAGAGCCCAGACCTAAATCCTATTAAACATCTCTAGAGAGAGATCTGAAACTGGCTGTACAACATCGCTTCCCATACAACCTGATAGAGTTTGAGAGGTACTGCAAAGTGGAATGAGCAAAAATTCCCAAAGATAGGTGTGCCCAGCTTGTAGCATCATATTCAAAAAGACTTGAGGCTGTAATCGCTGCCAAAGGAGAATCAACAAAGTATTGAGCAAAGGCTGTGAATACTGATGTACATGTGATTTTTAGCTTTTTATTTTTAATAAATTTGCAACAATTTCAAAAACTCTTTTTTTCCCATTGTCTTTATGGGGGATTGTGTGTAGAATTTTAAGGAAATTAATGAATTTAATCCTTTTTGGAATAAGGCTGTAACATAAAATAATGTGGAAAAAGTGAAGCGCTATGAATACTTTCTGGATGCACTGTAAATCTGCACATGTTTTTAAAGGATTTCAAGGATTTAAGATTGTGATGACCGTGATGAACGCGTCTTGTGTAAAGGGTCCATTCAACTAAATTGGCTTTCCGATGGACTTAAGAGTAGGAGAGGTGTGACCCGTTGGAGATGTGCGAGGTGACGGAAGTGCTCCGGCTGAGGACTCCGTCTGCTCCAGCTGAGGCTCCCGGGCCGCCGGAAGCGGTTCTGCGCAGGGGCTGCGGGCTGTTCCTCAGTGCCATCAGACTGGGCCCCCGCACCACCAGGCCTCCTCCGCCTCCTCCGTAGACTCCTTGGGAGCCAGAGGACTGGGCGGAGGACGCCGAAAGCATGGGTGCGGGAGGAGGAGGAGGGAGGAGAGCGAGGGATTGGGAGGAGGAGCGGGAGGGAAGGTGGTGGGGGAAGAGGTGTGGGTGGTCCGCCCTGCTGCCACCTCCGCCCCACTCCTTCTCCTTCTCCCGCTCCCTCTCTCGATCCCGCTCTCTTTCCCGGTACAGCTGTGGCGTGCTCTGGTGATGGTAGTGCTGGGGAAGGTGGTGCCGGTTGTGATGGGAGGATGAAGAGGAGGATGAGGAGGAGGAGGAAGAGCGAGAGGAGTGGTGGAGAGGCCCGTCTCGTGCTAATGCCAAAGCGTGGGAGACCGAGGATGAGGAGGTGGACTCAGCTCTGCTCGGACCCCTGCGGGGGTGAGGGTGTGGCCCGCCGCCGTGACTCCAGTGGCCAGACGGACGGGGCGTCTGGCTGGACGGGTAGCCCTGCTTGGGGTGAGCCTCGGAGGGGATGCCTGTCAGAGCAAGACTACTGAAGCCCAAGCGGAGGCTCTCGGAGTCAAAGGCCTCGATTTCTGATGCCTGCCGCTCCAGGAGAGACCGGATGCGCTCTGAACGCTCGTTCTGCAGTGCGAGCATCTCCTCCTCGATCTGGAGAAACATATGTCAGCATGTTTATGAATGTTCTTTTATGTAACTGGTGAGAAGTGACCCAGAAAATTAGTACAGTGGTCCCTCGCTATAAAGCGGTTCACCTATCGCAGCCTCGCAGTTTCGCACATTTTTTTTGTGCAATTTGACATGCTTATTTATTTTATTTTTTTTACAGAGCATTGTGTTCTGCGTCCTGATTGGCTGTAGACTACTGTCAATCAATCTCCGTGTGTCAAGTACAATACAGATTGTGTTCAGCTTGCCAAATTAACATAAATCTTTGAGATCAGTGTGATTTCCAACAAGGATGCAAAAATGGTTGTAACTGTCCGCAGCAAGACCATCGTAAAGGGGGTCCCAAACCGAATGGCACTGCCACGCAGTGCCATGCATTTTATGCCGATTTTACACCGCATGTGAGAGCAGCTTGTGAGCAGCATGTGATTTTTCAGCATCCATGTTAACAGATTAGAGCTTTCATACTGCACGCAGAAGCAGGATATCAGCAAGGAGCATGAGCTAACAGTGCTGGACAGTGTATGTGTGCAGCAAATGCTCTGCCTGCGAAACAGGCGTTAGAATTGTAAACATAGGTTTCTATCAGGGTACACACACTGGTGCCGCAAGTCAGCGGCTGTCTGCGGTGTCCAGCTATGACTCAAGACACTGTTCATATTTCTGCCGTGCCACAGAGCGTCATCTGGATAGTTTCATTTTAAATAACATGCAAATGTGCGCGTCTAGTGTGTGTTACTTCCAACTGTCATGTGTGCGGCACATCAGGTGTGCAACCCCCTTAAGGATGGAGTCTGCTTTAGTTTTGTGGATCAGTGACTGCAGGATAAAGATCTTTACGCTGGATGCCAACAAGCTAAAAAGTTAATCGCCTTTTGCTGACAGCGATGAATGTTTGCGCCTGACAACAGGTTTTGATCTCTGGCTTCATTCTATAATACTCGACTTATTTTTTCTACAAAGGTTTGAACTTTGAGAGTGTTTAAACAAGAGAGCAAAAAAGTGTGAAAATGTTAATGCCTGTCTGAGAGAAATGTATAAAGTGTGTAGTGAGGGGTTTTGCAGCCTTAAAGGGCACCTATGGTGAAAAATCTACTTTTTAAGCTGTTTGGACAGACATATGTGTAGGTATAGTGTATAGACGTCATATTGGGGTGATATAAACACACCCAGTGCTTTTTTTTCAATTTAACAACATAAAAACGGTGGACCAATTGGAGCTGTTTTGAGATCGACTGCAACTTGACGTAGGAGTGCAGTCCCCCCGCCCACCAATATTGATTGACAGCTGTGCATTACCATATGCTCAGTTTGTTTTCACGTCCGCCATTTTCAGCGTGTGAGTCAAAGCGACGTCACCAAAGAAACACCCTTGCTCTATTTTTAGATGTAAGGCTCATTGGGCTCAACACAAGATCAACATTCACCAAGTTATTGCTCTCCTCGCCGTTAGTGTTTGTAACTTTAGGTGGGTTTGCATACATGTGTACTTTTCATTGCATCTTCCTTAAACGTCAGCGGTTTGCATTTCCCAGCCCAGCCACGACTCAGGACACTGTTCATATTTCTGCTCCGCCACAGAGCGTTATCTGAATAGTTTCTTTTTAAATAACATGCGAATGTGCGCATCTGGTGTGCCGCGTCATGGCTCTGAGCGGCGCATTCAGTGTATGACGTCCTTTAGTTATAGCCTTAAGCAGGTTGTACACCAGAAGCGCCGCTCGGCGACACACAGCGTCGCGCAACGCAGCGGCCTGCATTTCTGGATTGATGAACTGGATAAACTGTCATGCGTGCGCCGTGTCGCGGTGCATCCGGTGTGTGATGCCTTTCAGTCAAAGTTAATTCAGTGTGCTTGGTTATTAGTCTCAGTGTACAAGCTCAGAGCTTTAAACTACAAATGATTTTGTACTCTCTGCTTGGTCTGTGTCCGAGTCGTACATGTACAGCTGAATGATGGTCCTCTCACTCATGTTGCTTCTCTCTGTCTGCCTGTCTGTAGCCATACACAAAGCGAGGGAGCTCTTGGCTCCGCCCCCTTGTTAAGTTGGGCGGGAAATTGAAACTAATTTTCATGTGAAGCAACACGCCCCTAAAACAGCAAACTGTGTACACGCCCCCAAAATGACACTATTTAACACATCATAATTAAAAAATCTGAATTGTGTTTTGAACTGAACGTTAAAAGACTATCGTTGGATAACAAATACATCTTATACTATTACACTTTTTTGTGCACTTTCGTAAGATACTGTTGCGTTATAAGTTGATGCGGAAGCAGTGGGCTATACGCACAGTTTTTCAGCCAAAGGTTAATGTGACTATTTTCATAAGGTTTCTTTTAGGGCATCGATAATGTAACCTAATTAAAAATAAACTCAGTTAAATAGTATTCATTTAGTTGTTCAATACTGGGGTCAAATAAATTCCTTATTTTAAAGACATGACGCTGAACAATGGGATTTATTGCGGTGCTTCTTGTCCAGTCTGACATCCACTTTATATCGAATATCAATTAGGTACTGAAGATCACTGATTTTTTAAGTAACCAGAACTTAAACCAATGGTCTCAAACTCAATTCCTGGAGAGCCACAGCTCTACATAGTTTAGCTCCAGCCACTACTAAATCGCACCTGCTTAATAGTCTTTAGTAGTCTTGAACACCTTGATTAGTTGGATCACCTGTGTTTGATTAAGGTTGGAGCTGCGGCCCTCCAGGAATCAAGTTTGAGACCTATGTCTTAAACCCTGCGATTTTATAACGGCATGACAGTTCACTGGAAGCACTTGAGCTGGCTTACTGAAAACTATAAGTCCCCATGCATATATAACCCATTGCTTTAGTTTCTATGTCAATGTGTGGCTTTACCCGCTGTTCCAAAAGAGCTCTGCGGATGGACACTCTCTGCTCCAGGTCTTTGCCTTCCCTCTCGTGTTGGGTGTCTGTGTGCATCTTGATCTTGCTCTGGTATGCATTTAGCAGCTCCAGCTCCTGCTGCAGCTGCATCCTCAGCACCTGATACTCTGCCTCCTGCGTCTCGTCCAGTCGCAGCTGCAGACAAACAGCAGAAAATCACAGAGACAGTCAGTCCTGCAGGGCGAACTCATAATGATGTACTGTAGAGTGGCGTACAGCGGGTAAAATAAGCAGTGTTGGGGAAAGTTACTTTAGAAAGAAATTATATTACGATATTGAGTAACTTCCCCAAAAAAAGCAACTAGTTGCGTTACTTAGTTACTTTTTATGGTAAGTAATGCATAACGTTCATTTTGAGTTACTTTTTCTGACCTGGCTGAGGCATGATCTCTTTCAGAACTCGCAGAACTTTTGAACAGAGGAGCTCTGCAATTAACAGTACTATGTATAACCTCCATTTACTTTTAAACGGGTCCACTACCATATCATATTTTAATCTTTAGTTGATGTGTAATGTAGCTGTGTGAACATAACACAACATCTCTGAATGTAAGATGCTCAAAGTTCAATGCAAAAGGAGACATTGGTGTTTACAGAATTACCTTAGCAAAACCTACAGCGAACAAAGTTTGGGGACTACAAAAAATACATCCGGGCTAGTGAGATCACAAGAGTTACACGCATTCACCATGCTCACACACCCTGAGCAGCGAAGCGGATTGGCCAGAGGCGCTGTAATGTTATAGCAGAGAAAGCTAAATAGCCATCCGAATGCTGCAATTTCCACAGAGCTTGTTCTGTTTATGTGCTCCGAAAGGACACGACACAAAGAGAGAAGTGCTTAGAGTTTAATTTTAATTATGTTCCAGAGAATTATAAAAAATATATATAGCTAGCATTTGACAAAGGACAGCTTGCAGAATTTCTCTCAGTGGATTCAGCTAAAAACTCCTCAAAGGAGCAGCTCCAACAGATGAAGCTGTGGATTGTAAGCCACAACCTGTAGGTGTTTTTATTTGTTAAAATTGATGACGTGCACAGTTTCTAGCGTTCAGAAAGTTTGAGCTACCAGACCTGTTGCTATAACAACAACTCTCGGAAGAGTTTTGAAGAACGAAATGATCCTGGATCGTGTCAAATCGTCAATAACCAAATCCAGCAAACTTGAGTAATTCACGCACGAAGAACAGACCCCTGGTGAAAATATTAAATCAACAACACCTTTGAAAAATCAACACTTTTTTTGTTTAATACCTATTTTTAACCCGCTGTGTGTGAATATATGTACAGTTAAAGTCAAAATTATTAGCCCTTTCTTGTGAAATACTTATTCTTTTTCCAATATTTCTTAAGTGATATTTAATGGAGCACAGAAATTTTAACAGTATTTCTGATAATATTTTTTCTTCTAGAAAAAGTCTTATTTGTTTTTATTTCGCTCGAATAAAAGCAGTTTTTATTTTTTAAAAACATTTTAAGTTCATTAATATTAGCTCCCTTGAGCAATATTTGTTTCTGATTGTCTACAGAACAAACCACTGTTACACAATGACTTGCCTAACTACCATAACTCAGCCAAAATAACCCAGTAAAAGCCTTTAAATGTCACAGTACACCAGATGCTGAAAGGCTTGTCCATGCTTTTATTACGTCTCGTTTAGATTTTTGTAACTCTTTATTTGGGGGTCTGCCAGCCAATTCACTTACAATTTTACAATATGTTTAAAACTCAGCCGCACGTGTGTTAACTCACACATCATCTCGCTCTCACATTACCCCAGTACTCCAACAGTTACACTGGTTGCGTTAAGTGACGCATCGATTTTAAAACCTTGATTTTAACTTATAAAGCTGTTCATGGTTCTGCTCCTGATTATATATGTGATTTGATATCTACCTCTTCCTCTCGTAATCTATGTTCCACTTCGGGGCTCACCTTGTTTCAGCCTCGTAATCTTAGCACCATAGGAGGTAGGGCATTCTCTTATTGTGCACCTAAATTGTGAAATGCTCTCCCCACAAACATCAGGAATGCCAGTTCCCTGGACTGTTTTAAGAAACTCCTCAAAACTCATCTTTTTATTATTGCTTATAATTTATGAGGCTTTCTTTTATTCTGTATTTTATTCTTATTTTTATTTTTTAACCTGTACTTTTTGTGTATTTCATGTTCTACTGTGTTTTGATGCTCCTGATAGCGCTTTGAGTCTAAGCGCAAAATAAATAAAATGTATTATTATTATTATTACTTTAAGCTGAATACTAGTATCTTGAACCATATCTAGTCAAATATAATGTACTGTCATCATGGCACAGATAAAGAAATCAGTTATTAGAGATGAGTTATTAAAACTATCATGTTTAGAAACATGTCAGAAAAAAATCTCTCCGTCAAACAGAAATTGGGAGAATAAATATTCAGGAAGGGCTAATAATTCAGGCTTCAATCGTACAGTATAGACCTTACCATAGTGTCTGAGAATGTGTCACTGATGGTGTGTGTTTGAGTGGGGGTTTTGCTTGGTCAGTGGGATGGAAACTGTGATTGGTGTGTCCTTGCCTTACTCACAGCCTGTGTGGACAGCATGTCGTTGATGGAGTGGTCGTACTGCTCGGCGAGGATAGCCAGTTTGCGGGTCTGCTCATCTTTCAGGCGCTTTAGCACAGCCTTGTGGTCCGACTTGGGCGTGTTCTCCAGCAAGTGGTTCCTCAGAGCTTTATACTGACGCGTTTGGATCTTACACGTGTCCTGGAACTGGCGCTTAATCTGCAGCTCTTTAGACTATGGGAATGAAAAAGGGGACAATTATTTGCAAAGAAATAGATGAGGATAAGTGGAGGAGGGAGGACAGATGTGCCACAACCTGATGATGCTGCTGTTACTGGTTAGAAAATACTTTTTAAAGATGTGTTCCCACTCCGCAAAAACATTTACCACTAAGAGTTGTCCTAAATAATAGTTCAAGTTTTTAGCTTTTAAAGGGGACCCATTATGCTCTTTATTACAACATGTAAAATAAGTGTCAGATGTCCCTAGAGTGCGTATGTGAAGTTTCAGCTCGAAATATCACACAGATAATGTTTTATAACTCTTTGAATTTGCCCCTTTTAGACTTTGATCCTCATTATGCCTTTTTGGTGACTGTCGCTTTAAATTCAAATGAGATTGTGCTCTTTTAAAAAAGGGCGGAGCTACAAATGCCTGTGTGTCAGCATAGTGGCAGATTCAAGAACAAGACTGATGTCCTATGCTAATGAGGGAGAGATGGTCACTAGTGGGCGGGGCTTTCCCCCTCTGATGACACGTGCAAAGGGAAGAATGTCAATCAAAGTGTTTCAGCAGACTGTTTTTATCAAGCGTGATTACAAAAAGTAAAATTAATTAATGTTTACCATTAGAAGCTGGTTATATTCACAGATTGTTGCTACACAACTGCCTTTAAACCCCTTCTAAAAGTGATTTTTACATAACAGGTCTTCTTAATCACAAAGATGCAGAGACAAATATTTACTAAGGAATACAGTGAGGTGTTAAATGGACATTTCGCACAAACATTGTAATGTACTCTCCCTCAAGTGGCTGCAAATCTTTATCAGTTTCTTCTGTTGAACACAAAAGAAGATAATTTGAAGAAAGCTGAAACCCTGTAACCATTAACTTCCACTAACACAGCTACAATGATCTTGCAGGTTTGCAGCTTTCTTTAAAATATCTTCATTTGTGGTCAACAGATGAAAGAAACGCACACAACTAAAACGTGTTTCTTGCCTTCGACTTTTTAGACAAGATAATCGCCTAGTGTTTTCTTTTTAAGAAAAATATCTAAGGGAATAGACAAATTTGCATCTTTAGAACATTCATTCATTTTCTTTTCGGCTTAGTCTCTATTAATTTGGGGTCACCACAGTGGAATGAACCGCCAACTTATCCAGCATATGTTTTACACAGCGGATGTCCTTCCAGCTGCAACCCATCACCGGGAAACATCCATACACACTCATTCACACACATACACTACGGACAATTAAGCTTATTCAATTCTCCTATAGCGCATGTCTTTGGAAACCCACGCCAACACGAGGAGAACATGCAAACTCCACACAGAAATGCCAAATGACCCAGCGACCTTCTTGCTATGAGGCGATCGTGCTACCCACTGTGCCACCCTTTATAGAACATATATTTGCATAAATATATATATATTTAAACATATTGAAATATATTTGACATTCTGTAACATCAGGTTTAGCAGAAAGTGTCGTTCATCTGTAAATTTTGTATAAAGGGTAGGCATAAAAAGCATAGGCGTTGGCCTAGATCATTTTCAGTAACTTTGCCTATTTATTTACATAAAGGCAGTGAGAACCGAAATAAAATAACCGAATTGAAAGATCTTTAATAACGCTGAAGAATCAAACCAAGGATCTGAGAATCCTTATAGCAAACCTATGTGTGTGTTGTTTTAGGAAAGCAACCGTTCAGTTGTGTTGTGTTTTATTTTCATTTGTTTATCTTCTTTTATTCTTCATTTAATTATTTTAATCACGTCAATCATAATCAATGACCATTAGTCCTTTATATACAGTAATTATAATATTAGTAATTAATTTTATTTGTAAATGGCGCCTTTCTAGACACCTAAGGTCACCTTACAATAAGCATCAACAGCCATGCTAGAACAAATTAAAACAAATCATAAAACATTACCAAACAAGCGACCAAACAATTATAAACACACATCACGAATATAAAATAACATGATAAAAACCCTGCTGAAAAAAATCCAGCTTAAACCAGCCTAAGATTAGAGGGGTTTTGGCCATTTCCAGCCTGGTCTTAGCTGGTCAGGCTGGGAGTTGACCAGCTAAAACCAGCTTGACCAGCCAAAACCAGCCATGTCCAGCTTAAACCAGGCTGGTCAAGCTGGTTTTAGCTGGTCATCCCTCTAAACCAGGCTGGTCGACCAGCTAAAACCAACTAACCAGCTTAGGCTGCTTTAAGCTGTTTTTTTCAGCAGGGAAACATGATAAAAATTTGTTAAAGGTAAGCCTGCTTAAAAAGATGGGTCTTTAGACGAGATTTAAAAGTGTGAAGCCCATCACTGCTCCTTAGATCCAGGGGAAGCGAGTTCCACAGCCGAGGAGCCATAGAGCTAGAGGATCTGGCTCCCATTGTGCTTAATCGAGTGCGAGGTGGCACCAGGGAGAAAAAGTTGGCTCATCTAAGAGTGCGAGAAGGGGTATAAATATGGAGAAGTTCGGTGAGATATTGAGGAGCAAGATTATGACGTGCCTTGAAAGTTAGAATAAAATGTAAAAGTTAGAATAATATTTTAAAATCAATTAGAAACTTTACCAGAGGCCAGTGAAGCTGATGGAGAAGTGGTGTGACGTGCTCATGAGATGGAGTCCTAGAGATGACACGAGCTGCATGGTTCTGAATCAGTTGGAGTTTATAGAGAAGTGCATTACAGTAGTCAAGACGTGAAGTAACTAATGCGTGGATAAGAAGTGCTGTGTTATTGGTTGTGAGAGAAGGGCAGAGACGAGTGATATTACGCAGATGGAAATATGCAGTACGCATAATATTATTGATGTGACCTTCAAATGAGAGTGTGCTCTCCAAGATGACACCCAATTATTATCATTATGTCTCTATATTGATCATTAGTTAATGATATGATTATTGTTATTTTATTATGTTTTTATATTTGATTATTACTATTTTTATATAACTATTGCTTCATTATAATGTCATTCTTTCCATTTTTTTAAAATCTTATGACTGTGTGGATTCAAGCGACACTTTTTTCAAGCTAAGAGAATCTTACGGTCTTCATTTCAAGTCTATAGTGTCACTGGACAATGTTGTGAAGCAGTCATTTTCCATTGCTGTTGCTCGTGGTATAATAACGCTTGTTGGATTTATCCTGGCCGTCAAGTCATTGGCCCATGAACATTTTCCTGCATGTTATCAAACTATTTCATAACTGTAAGAAGAGGCAGTTCAATCCTAACTTCATGTTAAAACAGCTACCATTACATTATTTATCAACATTTGTCTCTTTTTGGATTATTGGAGGTTACATAAATTAAAAATGTAAAACAGGAAATACGTTGGGACCAGTGTTTTTGTTTATATCCCTCAAAATGGTCAGATTCTTCAATAAACTCTGCTCTTTCTTTATCAACATTACTTTGTCTCTTGCTTCTGCTCCTCTCTGACTTTCTCAGTCAACTCCTATATTAATAGGAGACTGCTATTCAGTTAATTACTGGTTAACAGGTTTGGGTATTAGAATTTCCGCTGACTTGTTGTCCAGATACCTGGAGAAACGGACATTTCCTGACAAGATCTGGCGTCCGGGGATGGATTTTGTTTATCTGGCGTGAGTAGTGTGATCTAACAGCGTGCACTAGAGTTTTCACATTCACTCATATGATCCGAAATACAGTGAAATATTTAAGATGACACCTTAATCTTAATTTATTCTTCATTTCTATAATGCATTTTATTTTCTATTGTTCATTTTATTAAACAATGTAATGTATGAGTCATCTGTCAACATTGGGATGTGAAAGTAAGGGATATGCCCACCATAATAAGGGATTCCCCTGATTTTTTTCGTGTGATTACATTAAATATCAGGTGTCACTTTAAAAATGCAACCATCTAAATGTTATGATGAAAGCATTCGATTGCTTTCCTAACTTTTTATGCTCATTTAGGACGAAATTAGTTGTGTTAAAAAAAAAAAAAACACAAAGACCGACATATTTAGATATTATTATTATTAATTATGTGTATATGTCTGTTTACACACGCACCTAAAACCCAGACTTGCTCCGTTTCAAATCGCGTGTACTAAATCTATTTGGGAAACAACGTCTATTTATCACTATGGAGCGCGTCAGCTGACAGTCACGCACCGCTATATGACTGTTTTGGGGATTGCATATGAAGAGGAGACGGCATCTGTAATAAAAGGAAAGGGAATCCTGCTGTTTTTATATTTATTTCAATGTTTTCATGCCTAAAGAAAGCGAAAGCACAGACTCACATTTAAGAGCAAAGGGCGGCCCCTGGTGGTTTGGCGGTATGGGTTGCATATAGGAAGGCTCTGCTCTTTACTGTTTATTGCCACCTTTCGGAGAAAGACTAAAAATACGGGAGAAATACAGGACAATACCTTTACAGGATGATAATGGGATAGAAATGTAAAATACGGGAGCATCCCAGGAAAAACGGAAGGGTTGACAGGTATGACTAGAGTACAAACGTGATATTTTGGTAACACTTTAGTTTAAGTAAAAATTCACACCATGCACTACTTATAACCTGCCTATTATTAATAACTGTATTTTAGCACTAATAAAGTGTGATCTTATTTTACATGCCCAATTCTATCTAATACTTAAACCCAAATACTACCCTAGTAACTATAACTAAACAGCTAATTAGTTGTTTGAGCTACAAGTCATAGTTAATGGTTTGTTAATAGCGTGAATTGTACATTCAAATAAAGTGTGACCGATGTTTTATAATTCATTAGTGTATAATTGTGTGGTTTAATGGTGTTCTTGTATGTGTATATGCATCTACATTGTTTATATTGTATTTACAGTTATTGTTTTCTGTCTGACCTAATAAACAAACAAAAAAGATGCGCATTAGTGGAAATAATTTTAACCCAACTGAACTTGAACACACTGTGCAATGCATTTATGTAGCGCCATACTGTGCACATGAAACAAAATCTCAAGCAGAAATCTGTAAATACAATTGTTCAACAGAATTGGTTGTTATGCATGCAAGTTATATCATTCACTTTATATATAACATTTTGTGTATACAACGCTTTGGGCTGGGACAACATGAATGAATTGTGTTGGTCCAACTACCTGGTTAGGGAATTTGTAGTTCCCAGCATGGTTGTCCCAGCATGGATTTACCCAGTATTAAGCTGAGTCAACTAATCGCTTTAAAATCAATGAGTTTACTCACATTATTAA